>JAYESA010000012.1:41847377-42154877 GCA_036927795.1 Iris macrosiphon
TGGTGGGTCAGCACTTTATACAAGTACTGGTGAGATAAATCAACTGAACAGAAATAAGCATTCACTCAAACCAACACTAAGTAATCATGTTATAAAATATTATATTACTAGTGATCTTTCTAGTTTTACCTAGGTTCGTTTCATGCAGTTCTAGCAGAGTCAATTTATATTGTTTGGAAACATGTTTGGAAACAGAGTTTCATATGCAATAAGCAAGCAAGCAATCCATTCACGTTTTAGGGTGTGCGCAGCGTGTCTCGTGCAACTCCAGGGTCAGATGCAAAGCTAGACACATAATGCACAATCTTAGGGGTAGTCATCTATCCAAGCCAACACAATGACTTAGCTATATGAAGGGCGGTCCCCGAGTATCTTAGGATCGGCAGCTGGTTGTACAGCATACCAATGACTCTTTATCTGATGCTAGAGGCAGCTGTGACTCATGGTTGCTTTCCACTATCTCTGTAGCAGCCGTGACACATGCAGTTCAGCTCTCCACCAATAGCCATTGTCCGACCGCATGCGAATGCATGGAACACTATCAAATAAACTCTAGTATGCAGATGAGACGAACCATCAGAATACAATCTTTGTTGCGGGACAATCCGACTTATCACTTGAACACGTTCAGGCACAGTATGGTTCTATCGAAGCATAGACGATAGTGAACATGTCCATGCACTCTAGGCAAGCGTTTCAGGATTCTCGTTTAGCAGACTTATTATTTCAAAGACAAGCTAGGTGAGTTCGTTCATTAACATACAAGGCATGTTCTATCATTCTCTTATGAAAACATTGCAAGCAAAAACTCAGGTTATTATTAAGGCGTGCAAGAATCAGAGAACGAAGTTCTGCCCACTCACCTTGATACATAACGCTGACGCAGAGCGGGGCGTTACATACTTACCAACCAACAAAATGTTTTGTCCTCGAAACTTCAAGGATAAACTTTTCGATATTTCGAGCAGCGATAGTGCCATCCCTCGCCGTACTCAATCGAAACAATCAAGCAATTCAAGTTCAGAAAATATTTGCACTTTGAGAATATCTACGGACTTATTATATAGAACGCTCTATTGTAATACCATATCGATAAAACTTAGAGTCATAGCAACGGTTTGGGCCAGAAGATCGATTCCGCTCTGATACTATTCTATCACGCCCCGGACCCGCCCGGGCCGCCGCTCCGCCCTGCCCCGTATGGCCGGAATTATCGAACCGGGCACGAATTACCGTACCTCGGTACGCCGGACGCGAATCACTGCGCCCGTCCCACGGGTGCGAGGAAGGAAGGAAGGAGTTAATGGAATGGCCCGTTCGAGCTTTCGGGGTCATGATGCCGCATGGGCCTGGGGTTGCGCCCGTGCAAGGTCAATCGTTTAAGTTAATAGTTGGCTATCATTGCATCAATCGAGTAAGCAGCGAAAAGGGACTTGTTGCAATACAATGCATTTAGCCAACTGAGTATTCAGGACAATCGAGGCAACTTGGGTTCATTTAGCAAAGGCACACGTTAGTTCCATACATTATGTCCCCTTATACGATAGCATTCTCGGGGCAACAATCGAAACCAGGATTCCGGGTCTTAGGGACTGTGGCGCGCCTATCGCTCCCTCGGACGATCCAGTACCTGCAAGCAAGTAAACTATTGGTGGGTCAGCACTTTATACAAGTACTAGTGAGATAAATCAACTAAACAAAAACAAGCATTCACTCAAACCAACACTAAGTAATCATATTATAAAATATTACATTACTAGTGATCTTTCTAATTTTACCTAGGTTCGTTCATGCAGTTCTAGCAGAGTCAATTTATATTGTTTGGAAACATGTTTGGAAACAGAGTTTCATATGCAATAAGCAAGCAAGCAATCCGTTCACGTTTCAGGGTGTGCGCAGCGTGTCTCGTGCGACTCCAGGGTCAGATGCAAAGCTAGACACACAATGCACAATCTTAGGGGCAATCATCTATCCAAGCCAACACAATGACTTAGCTATATGCAGGGCGGTCCCCGAGTATCTTAGGATCGGCAGCTGGTTGTACAGCATACCAATGACTCTTTATCTGATGCTAGAGGCAGCTGTGACTCATGGTTGCTTTCCACTATCTCTGTAGCAGTCGTGACACATGCAGTTCAGCTCTCCACCAATAGCCATTGTCCGACCGCATGCGAATGCATGGAATACTATCAAATAAACTCTAGTATGCAGACGAGACGAACCATCAGAATACAATCTTTGTTGTGGGGTAATCCGACTTATCACTTGAACACGTTCAGGCACAGTATGGTTCTCTCGAAGCATAGACGATAGTGAACATGTTCATGCACTCTAGGCAAGTGTTTCAGGATTCTCGTTTAGCAGACTTATCATTTCAAAGACAAGCTAGGTGAGTTCGTTCATTAACATGCAAGGCAGGTTCTATCATTCTCTTATGAAAATATTGCAAGCAAAACCTCAGGTTATTATTAAGGCGTACAAGAATCAGAGAACGAAGTTCTGCCCACTCACCTTGATACATAACGCCGATACGGAGCGGGCGTTACATATATCATCCAAGTTCTTATACAATTCCTTTGTCTCCTTTACAAAGTCAGCAAGTTCAGTTGATGGAGGTTTCTCAGTATTGGTGTTTGATGGTGGTATCATAACGTCATCGGCAACATCATTAACAAAATTACCTTCAGAAACTTTATCTTGCACACTTTCGTATACATCAAGATTCCCCCACTCTAGATCCATATCACTACTTGCTATGCTACGATAATCTTTTTCAGGATTAACTGGTCCAGGTTCATATTCATCATTAACATCAACATCATTAAGACCAACATTCCAGAAGTCATCATCACTATAAAGATTTTCATCATTCTACAAAAAAAGTAAATTATTAGATAAATTCACTAAATATATTATACAAATTGATAAAGAGTTATAGAAGATGCTAATTCATATTTGTGATCATGTTTACATAAAAAAAAAATTAGGAAGACAAAGAAAAGAAACTAACTATGCATATAACTTTATCAGTATATTTGCTCATGGCTTCTCTCTCTTTTTGTTGTCCACTATTGAAAAATTTAGGTAACACTCGTACCTAATGAATCCAAAGTATATTTTATACTGCAAACTTGCATTCTTCTGGACACCAATAATTTGTCTCAGGTAAAATGATCCAACAAAATAATAAGAATACCCGATCTAGCTAAATATCTACTCAATTCTGAATAAAAAATAAAATCAAGAAGGACTCACCAAAGAAAAAGAAGAAGAACAATCAAGAGAGAGAGAGAGAGAGAGTGCTTCAGAGTCCAAAAAAAAAAAAATGCAACAGTGTACTTTTCTAGCTGAAGAAAAAGCGTAGGTTTCCTGTGGGAACAACTTCAAAAGAAGGAATGCACGCGGGTCCTCCACCAAAGGGTCGCGGTCAGGGATGGAGGCTATCATGTTATGAAGAACTCATGTGCAAACCCTAATAACTTGTATGTGTACTATAAAAATTATAGATAATGTAAATCCTAATTAAATATAGAAGTATTCAGAACAAAAATCCAACAAGACTTGAGAAATAAACTTACTTTGTCACCATTGTAAAGTTTCCAAGCCAAAAATCAATTTGTGCTTTTTGTACGAGATCACAGCCATTTCAAAGTGAAAAACCCTTCTCTCAATTGAGAAAGAAGACAAAAAGACACATGTTAGCCTGGATTAAAGGTAGGGGTAATCTAGTAACTTAATAGGAAACATATCTTATTAAAAAGTATCACATGTCTAGTTCAACAGTTAGATGACAGCCCATCCAAAATGTGGTTATATCTTAAATTATAAAAAAATAGGGTTACTATTTAAATAAAAGTTGTTAGTAGGGTTATTTGCTCAAATAACCCTTACTAACCAAAATAATAGGTTTTCTAGTAATCCATTGAATTAAAAAGAACCCAACACACACCATTTACTAACTTCTTCTCTTAATGTTACACCCGTTTCCAGATTTGGTATTTCTTGAATTTTTGATATTCAAATTTACTTTCTGATAATGTATTTATGTTGTATTTGCATGATGCTTCCTGTCATTTGTATTTATTTCTGTTGTCTAGAGAGAGTACCCGAGATCCGTAGAATACCCATTGACATTGCCATAGACCCGGTTTAGGACCCGTATGTATAATAAAAATTTGGTTCGGTTTATTTTGGCTGAACCCATGACTAAATCATCTCCCCTTTTTTCTTAGTATATACATGGGAGTTTTCTCTTTCCTCCATCTTTCTTCTTCATTTCTAATTTTTTTCCCCTCTTTCTCCTTCCTCTCTCCCTAGACCGAACCCTAACCCTAGAAGAGGTTGTGATCACTTGGACCGTGGTAGGTAGAGGCTAAGAAGCCACTGCAGGCAAGTACATATTGCACAAGAGAAGAACCATGGATTTATGGATGCTTTTAGTTATTAATATTTTTAGTTTATTTCTAGCTCATATTATTGGGATTGTGCACCCCTTCATCTTTAATTCTTGTTATTCTTGATTTTCTTGGTTGGAATTGTATGGACCTGAGTTTGGGTCTATGGGTTCACTTTTGTTTTCCTGAGGTATGATCTCCCAAAACTTTGTGTTTTACAAAACTAATTAGCTCATACTGTAGAGCACCATTGTTTATAACTTTACTTTTGGTCGTGCTTGATTTTGAGTCCAGCTAAGTTTAGTGCTAAAATTTGATACAATACGTATAACAAAATGACTGACTAGAGAAGAAGAACAGTGCTCTTTGAAGAGTATGCAAGAGAACTCATTTGGCATAGAAATATGTTTTACTTTGATCGTATTGGTGTGTTGTCCCAACTTTTCGTGCGTACTAATCATACTATACTCAGTCTCCTAGCAAAAGTGTGCTAGTCACAATCCTTGAGTAAGTGGCCCACTTTCGAGAGAAAACCCAGTTGACGCACTTTGGTGCATATTCAATCAAAGTTCTCTCTGAAAAATTAAGAGAAAGTGTGCCACAGTTAGTCAACACACTTTCTTCGCATTTGGCAATCTGGCGCACTTTTTTATTTTTTCGTCAGCCGACGCACTTTTCTTATATTTGGTCTGCTCGCGCACTTTCTTCCCTCTTTGTTTCCTTAGGAACAAAACTTTGGTTAATTTCTTGATTTATGTGTTATTGATTTGTATGCTCCTCGACTGACGAGTTTCTTGACTGACGAGCTTTGAATTCAGATTGTGTGTTTTATCTTTTAGCTAGCTTGCTCATACATTCTTTTAAAGCATGCCTTATTCTTGCCCGCGCACTTTTGTCAAGTGCGCCGTGTTGGTTAACTTGACAAAGTGCACCACCCCTTTGTAGTTCGTGCACTTTCGCAACATTTTCTTGCGAAAGTGCTCCAACTTTGTTTTTGTGTGTTTGTGTGCCTATTGTTTTCTGCGCACGTTGGGCCCTTTGCTTGGTTTAACATTTATGTTGGTGTGGTTGGCTGAGTCATTCCTCCGCTCTCCAGTATTCTGGATATGGGGCGTGACATTAACCTATTGCATTTGGCATCGGACAATCGAGTGTGAGTATTGTCCAATGTATCGTGTGTCACGGATACGATAAGTTCGTCAGTGATAACTCGTGAATAGCTCGCACTCGAAACTCGTCATTCTAGGAAGTTCTCGAGTGTCCACGACTCAAAAACTTGAAATAATGATTAAACGAGATAAACATCGACTAGATCATTGGAAGAAAAAAATATTGCGCTACCGGCTACCCCGATCTCCAAGGGCCCCATGCAACATGGGCCAACCCTGCTAGGCAAGGGCTCCATGACTGGCCAAGTTTACTTGTGTTGCGGCACTATAAGTTGTTGTTATTGAGCCACGGTTCATAACATTATGTATTTCAGTATGTGCATTCTAGTATATGTTCCAGTTATATTTTAGTTTCTGTTTATGTTACAAGATAATTTACAGATAAGTTATGTTTACAAAACCTCTTTATGTTTACAAAACAAGTTTATGTTTACAAAACCAATTTTATTTATAAAACCTCTTCATGTTTTCAAAACCAATCTTATTTACAAAATTTATTTATATTTTCAAAAACTAGTTTATGCCTACGTTATATTGTGTTATGCTATCAGTTATCTGCTTTAGTTCTTTATCCATCATTGTTTGTGATCTGCACTATAAGTACTAGACTAGCGTACCCTTGGCCATCCGAGTTGACTGCAGTGCTGGTGGTAGCGATATTCTTCAAACATGCATTTATTATTAAATAGGTTTGTGATAACTCTAGTTAGTTAATTATAGCAAGTCGTAGGTATATTTGGCCGTGATATGTTTTTTGCCTTGTCTGACAAGCTCGCCATGTTATATTCTATTTTCTTTCGGCGCGTGGTTAGAGTGCAAAGTTCTGCTCGGGTGAAGGTCTGAAACACGATCCTTGTTTGGTTTAAAGGTTGTGGTCCTGATCCAGAGTAGTTCATATGCCCTCTTGCCACTTGTCTTCGTATCTTTCTTTATAGTTAGTTTGTTATCAGTGCACCAGTCCTTGTAGTTATTTTAAAGAGACAAGTATATTGGTATCGTACAAAGCTCAACCCGTATTTATTTAGTTATTCGTTTGTCTCTTATTTCTGCTGATTATGATTTTTATTAACACCTTGAGCTCCTTTATAGTACTTGTTGCTTGGGGTTCTGACCCCACTGGTTTTGTTTGACTAGCTGAGGAGACACATGATCCATCGTACTTCTAGAAAGATGGCTCGCACTCGTAGGACTGCAGCCGAAACTTGTGAGTGAGTTTCCTTCTTCCACCCCTCGTAGTGTTATCTCGTTATGTGGTGTTTAGCAAGGGCTAGTATTAGCCCTTTTGTTCTGAGATTACTCCTCTGACTTTGGTGAACATGATGTATATATTAGACCATGGCTGATATATTTGATCATGCATAATTATACTCTGCTAGTGCATCATCTTGTATTCACTAGCTTCATGATCATATATGACATATAATTTGTGACGTCTCCTTACTTTTATATATGATATACTCTTGAAATTTTTGTTGATGGATTGAGATACTTGGAATTGTCGGCCTTAGGACTGACGTCATAGCATGCTAGAGTCCACATATTTGTCTTCTAGACAACCTTAGCATATTGTGGCTTACTTCGATATTTTGCAAGGTGTGGTTGGCCATGTCAGTCCTCGTATTTATCCAGTATTCTGTGAGCAGGGCGTGACACTTAATTACCTTTAATATTCTTCTTCTAACTCTCATTCTATCTATCCATCCTCCTTTCCTAAGAAAAATGTTAAAAGTAATAAAAAAAATCACTAGGGGACAACATATTTTTGATAATTCTAGGATGACCAATATTTTGTCAGTCTTATGCATGGGGCAACAATTTTGGCAGTCCAAAAAAATATGACTGTCAAAATTTGGCAGTCCTGTGCATATCCACAATTTTTGAGCCCACGGTTCTACCATCCTTGCTCTAAGATTGATAGTCTCATGTACATGACGGGCGTATAATTTCTTATGTACTTTATGTTACACACCATCCTCGTTCATGACTATAACTTATCATTTATGGCTATGCCAGTGATTCATGTTTATATAGATAACTCATCCCCGCTTAGCGGTAATCCGCGTACGAGTCATTGCATCGCATCCAGTAATCTGAAACACCTGAGCGATTATGAGTAAAAGACATCTATACATAATTTGAACAACCTGATCAATCTATTGCAACCCTCCTGAGTATAACCCATTTGAGTAATCCGTGTAACTCGTGCACCTGAAATCAGAACCCCGCGTGTAACATTCGTATTTGCCTATACATTTTTTTTGGATTTTATATGTATATACTCGTGCTTGGTTTAACTTGGTTTACCTTGGACAGGGAATGATGGATGATAAGTTGGTAAATTTTACCATATTTCTCTTATATTGCACGGTGCACCACCACATGAGTTAGGCTCATCATTATGCCATAAAACTTATACTAAGGCAAGACTAGAAAGATAACTTAATAGATGGTGCACGAAACCTATATAACATGTTTGGATTTGTCGAGTGGGCGAGAAGCCTCCCCACCAGTGCATTCATGTATTGATAACCCACCAAATTGCTTGCAGGGTGTGCGAGAATCTCGTTTGGTGCAGAAACTCCCTTCATGCGAGCTAAGGCATGAAGTTCACTCTGGAGCCTTGGAGCATTACGTCCGGAGCTGAAATACATATACAAAACATAATGTTGGAACATCGCCTATGTATCATTCTACAACTATATCCACTTGGCACGCTTTTATTGTTTCGAGAGAGGACTTGAGCGACTTGTAATCTCGGTCTAGCGCCGCTTGTAATACTTGTTCAATATCAATAAATTACTTATTTTACTTCCATACTTGTGTTATTCATTACTTTCTCTATGAAAACTATGTAAACTTGTTACCAATCGCCTATTCATTTCTTATTCCGCTGCATTCGGACTATCTGTGCGACCTTATAGCTTAGATATTTCTTTGCATGTTTGATTTATGGCCTTGCACGGGCGCAGCTTGTGCTCATGCGGCATCACGTCCAAATGAGAATGATCGTCCCATGAAATTGCTGATACGGTAATTTACGCCTAGCGGGGACAGCTGATTCCTATGGGAGATCGAGACGTGATATATTGGTATCAGAGCATGGGCTTTACATCTTTGGACTTTTTATCGATTTTCTCAGTTTCGAAAGCTCGTTCATGGGTTATATGCATACACTCTCTCTCATTGACCCGTTGGGATGTTCCATACAATGAGTTTAAATAATTTTAAAATTTTGTATGTGAATGATATGATCGCTAGAATTGGATAGTTATACGAAGGCCATTATTCCGACCTGTGTTAGACTTTGTAGAAATAGACTCGTTCTAAAATTTGTAAGTTATGTGTGAACCCGAATACGTATACGTGATTACCTAACTGGTTAGTGTACGAGATAGAATATAATTCAGACGGTTAGCTATGCACACAGCTTTTTGGCTAAGTTGTGTTGAGTATCGTGTGCCAAGACCCTTTGGTACGAGCTAGTTTGAAAGCGAGATTGGGATATCATTCAGATAAGGACAAGTCATACATAGAATGACAACCGATAGAAATATTATCAGATTATCGCTAAGACGAATATAGAGAATCGTGCTTGGATTTTGGGAAATATCTCGGACGGTATTTCATATCTGGAAGATACAAATTAAATATGGTTTACTTGGATGATTATCAACAGAAATATATATATAAGATTAAGATTTATCATAGCGATGCTTAGGTATCGTATTGGAGTTCTAAGGAACGACTTAGTGAATATGCTAGCGAGTGATGCGAACACGATTGAGGATTTAATAGGATAACTCGATTTCTGAGTGGTGTATGGATTATTTTAGAAATATTCAAACAAATTAAGAGATCTTGTGCGATAGTTGATTTGAACGATTTGGAAATGTGTTGAACAAGTGATAAGGCTTATATTGAATAGGGACTCAAGATAATGGAACTTGATGGATCGTACGAGCGATTTTAAATTGAATCAAACAAATTTAAACTTGAGTAGGATATCACTCAATAGAAGTTAGCCCGAGAATGGATATTGTGGTTTCGAATTTATAGACTTGTCATGGTATCGATAATTGAAAGATAGCACAGATTGATACAAGAAAAGGAATATTGTGGTTCAATGAAAGAGGTAAGTGATAACAGATTCGATCTAGAGTTTGGAAGAATGATCTTGAATCTAGTTTGAAAGATAACCCTCAACAATCAAGCCCGACCGAGAACGATTGTCCCGTGAGAGCCCTGGCATAATAATTTTATGGCGGGGATGATCGAACTCACGGGAACATGTTTGGTGATTATTCAGACCAACTCGATAAAAATGGAACGTAACGAAGGTGGATAGACTTTGGCTTGAGTATTGAACTTAGTTGTTTGAGGAATGCTAGAAGTAGACTACGGATTGATCGAACGGTAACACTGAAGTTGGACGATTTAGCTAGACAAATTATGCTATATATATATATATATATATATATATATATATATATATATATATATATATAGCTTGGATGGAGTAAAGTGTAAATGATAAGGTGTCTCGATCATTTTGATGATAACCATAATATTTGATGTTATTGTCTTATGTAGCGTAACTCCATGCTCGTATATGCGTTACGTCCGGATTAGGACGATTATCCAGCGGGAGCGTTGGCGTGGTGATCTCATGTCCAACAAGGATGACTGAACTTATAGAAGACCAGAGCGTGACAATTGAAGGATCATCTTGACTAGTGGTTCGACATGATAAGATGAGTTTGGGAATACAAGTGAATCGAAAGTGTTTCAAGGATAAGTTAGTCTAGAACATGGAGTAAGACACGCTTGATGGTTTCGTAAACGGATATATGAATCTTGTTGGACGACTTAGAGTTTATGATTGAGATCAGTGGTTGTAAATTTAATCGTGACTTGGTGGTCTAGACTTAGAATGGACATATGGGTTCTATCAAAACATTTTTGAGGAGATAGACTTTACGAATTGTTAGGCTTGACATGCGATATGGATATATCATAGATTTGACTGAACGGACTCAGACCCTGTACAAACGAATGTGTTAACGTGAGTAAGATAATTTGTGCTCTATGTTTAGAAATCTGAGCGAAACGAGCTTGGGTAGAATATTTCGTGAAAATGAACAATGGTTTGACCTTAGGAATTGGGGCGAGCATCGTGCGATAAATTTGTACGATGAATTGTATGCTTAAACTTATACCTATGACCTTGTTAGCTGACCTAGTAATTAGGTAGACGACCTGTGATGGGTGAAAGAACTTGTGTAACCTACTTTAGAGTATTGCTTGAGCAAGCCATAGAACTGGGGCAGCAAGACTTAGAGTTAGACTTGGAACAGTAAGTATGTGCTCTTTTTGACACGAATGGAATGGACGTTAATCGGTAGATTGGACAGATCGTGCTTGATGTTAGTACAATGTTTGGTTTGAGTGGGATTGGAATGACTTAGATTTTGATTGACCATGTTGGAGGTATCATCGTGATTTATAAGACGAGAACCTTGGAGATTCTCGCAAGTAGCTTGTTCAATTTTGCTATCGCTAAGTTTGGTTGAATGTATATGTTTGATGGATGCCTTGAACATGTACACGATCCAAGAATCAATGATATTTTAAACTCGAGTGCAAAGACTTCGGTATCACTAAGTTGGTTGACATGCATATGTTTGATGGACGCTTTGAATATGTGCACGATCCAGACTCGCAATATGCTGATCTCAAATGCTAGTGCAAGTGAATATGTTAGATTCGCATGGACGAGTATAACGATTTGGATAAGTTTGCCTCAGCCTTAGATCGTTATTCAGGATGGATTATAACGTATCCTACGTTAAACGATATATTCTACGCTAAGGTGCAGTAGATTCGATAGTATTCGATATATTCTACGCTAAGCTTGGATTGAATGATAGAGTCATTCAATGAAATAGACCTAGCACACACGTGACATAGATTGATATGCTTGAGATAGATTCGATAGTATTCGATAGAACAGTTTGCGCTCAAGAAGTCTCGAGAACAAGACTTTTTCTGAGTGGTGTATAATGTAACGACTCGTTTCGTTCAAGCGGATAGCCAATTCAAACAGCACAAGTACAATGACCCGACCCGTCTTGCTCAGCGAGAAGACTCGTTTGAGGCAAAGGATTCCAGACTTGGCCCTTCAGGAGTTCAGACTTAGACTTTCAAAGGCTCGCTCGGAATGTCACTCGACCGAAGCGAATCATCGCTAAAGTGGGTGGCTACGATAAACTTGTTTTTGCTTAGCCTGCACACTTAAAATATGGACGATACATGCTAGTCGTTAGGTGAATCACCCCTTGTATGCTAATAAAGAATACAACGCACCTAGCTAAGAAAATAATTTCATCTTGTATTGCTTGTGTTAGAACATGGAAATGAAACTTGGTTTATAATTGGATCCTCGCATGCTACTTTTGCTTCGTGCAAGTAGACCCCACTATGCCTCGAGTAGATCTTTATATATTCTTCGTATTGCACTGCTTCACTTGTTACACTGCTCGTCTTATGGATTATGTCGCTCGATATGTCCCTGTACAATTTTACTTCTCGTACTACCCATTAGAACCGTGCTAACGTAAAGGCTTATGTTCTAAGGTAGACTATACAATATTTTTTCTTATGCTTATGCTTCCAACAAATACAATGCTTGCCTGCATACATGCTAACTTGTACTCGTTTGTTTCGTTTCAATGCTTTTCATATAATTTTATATCGCGATCCTATAACACTATCCATATCGTACATGCATCTAGTTAGCCAGAAGACTATCAAATAGTCCTTCTGTGCAATATGAATATGTAAGTATTCAGGATCGTTAGGTCACCAAGGCAGTTCCCGAACTAGGAGAATGCATCAAGTCAAGTTAAACTTTGAACGAGAATCATGTCAAGTAAAACAAGAATCACAACTCATGGAGCAACATTCGTTCAAAACAAGAATCAAGAATTATCATGTCATATTGTGAATATGGAAGACCCAAGACTTGCATGTCGCGGACAACTTGTTAAACAAGGAAGATTCTTGAATCTTGTTCCACGGACGGTCTCCAGGACACCGGGGCCGATCTGATCCGGATGGAACTCACGCATCAATCTTTTTTATGTACAAGCATGATAGCATGTGGCCTCACGCTGTGCCATCCTCGCTCTAAGATTGATAGTCTCATATACAGAACGGGATGGCGTGTAGTACCTCATATACTTTATGTTGCACACCATCCTCGTTCATGACTATAACTCGTCCTTTCTGGCTATGCCAGTGACTCTTGTTCATATAGATAAGTCATCCTCGCTTAGCGGTAATCCATGTGCGAGTTATTGTATCACATCCAGTAATCTGAAATACCTGAACGATTATGAGTATAATACATTTATACATAGTTTGAACAACCTGATCAATCTATTACAACCCTCCTGAGTATAACATATTTGAGTAATTCGTGTAACTCGTGCACCTGAAATCAGACCCCCGCGTGTGACACTCGTGTTTGCCTATACAATTTTTCTTGGATTTTATATGTATATACTCATGCTTGGTTTAACTTGGTTTACCTTGGACAGGGAAGGATGGATGGTAAGTTGGTACGTTTTGCCAAGTTTCTCTTATATCGCACGGTGCACCACCACACGAGTTAGGCTCTTCATTATGCCATAAAACTGATACTAAGGTAAGACTAGAAAGATACATTAATAGATGGTGCACGGAACCTATATAACGTGTTTGGATTTGTCGAGCGGAAGAAAAGCCTCCCCACCAGTGCATTCATATACTGATAACCCACCAGATTGCTTGTAGGGTGTGAGAGAACTTCGTTCGGTGCGAAAAGCACCTTCGTGCGAGCTAAGGCATTGACTTCTCTCTGGAGCCCTGGAGCATTGCGTCCGGAGCTAAAGCGTATATACAAGACATAATGTTAGAACAGTGCCTATGTATCATTCCACAACTGTAGCCACTTGGCGTGCTTTTATTGTTTCATGAGAGGACTTGAGCGATTTGTAATCTCGGCCTAGCGCCGCTTGTAATACTTGTTCAATATCAATAAAGTGCTTGTTTTACTTCCATACTTGTGTTATTCAATGCTTCCGCTATGACAACTCTGTGAACTTGTTACCAATCGCCTGTTCGTTTCTTATTCTGCTGCATTCGGACTATCTATGCAACTCTGTGGCTTAGATATTTTTTTGCCTGTTCGATTCATGGTTTTATATGGGCATAGCTTCTGCTCGTACGGTATCATGTCCAAATGGGAACGATCATTCCGTGGGAGCGCTGGCGCGGTGATTCGCTATTAGCGGGGACGATCAATTCTTACGGGAGATCGGAACGTGACATTCAATGCGGGGAGCTTGGAGTCCCAATAAGCGAGCGTCTTTCGCTCTCTTGTCTGTAGCAGACGCACTTATGATAAATGTCGTCCAATCACTGAATAGGCCAGATGTCGTCCAGATTCTTACTACTGGTAGAAGGTTCTTTCGACATGTGTCCATTAGCGAAGATTCGGAGATGTTAGGAGGCAATTTTAATGTCGCTTACCGGAAACGTTCGATGTAATTTCGTACAAGTTCCCTGTCCCCTTGGGGTAATATCCTTCAGAGATGACATGGTTATATCTATCCATCCTTCATAGAATCGGACGAGGAAAATGGACTTCAGGTCCTCGAAGGACGAAATACACTTATCTGTGAGACTACAGAATCCCAGATAGTGTTTCGACGAACAAGTTGGTGAGTAAGGCGTCATCCCGAGGTAGGTGACCCGTTGTGGACTGAAAGTATCTCATGTATTGACGCGGTGATGTCTTTTCGTCGAATTTAGTCAGAGATAGCAGCTTGTATTTGGAAGGGTATACCACGTTATCCCACTCGGGAGGATAGGGCTGCCGGATTCTAAGCCTCTAGAGCCTGTCTTGATTATCCCGAGCATCAATGTGGGTCCCGAGCATCAATGTGGGCAAACAAGTCCCTAAGAGTCTCCTGGATATCATTTGGAAGAAGAGCGACAAAAAATCAAGGTTCGATCAAACTTCTTACGATATGAGGAGCCGATCAGGCATACCGGATTCCTCGTTGGTTCTCTGGTCCAGATTTATTTGTCCCGAGGTCTGTGGTTGTATTAGGACTAAGTTTTCTTTAAGTTCTAACATTGTAAGAGTCAAAGTCTGCATCATGGCTTCAAGTGCCTCAAGGCGTTAATGGTTACTGGATCATGCGTCATGCTTATCTCCTACCATGTATACTGGCATTACGTAGGAAGAGGTGGACGGGAAGGTGGATGTCTCACTTTCTGCCTTCGATGTCTGAGTCTCGTTGTTCTCGGAGAGAGTGGGCAGTATTGCGTCACTTTCATCGTTGGAAGGATTGTTACCCCCAATCTCAGTTGCAGGCTCATCCTGGAAGGTATGGCTATACCCTGTTAAGCTGTCATCCGTGCGCCGAGATTCACTGTCCTCTTGGAAGGATGGATTATCATGGAACACCGGAGGATTACTACCCCCAGCTCCAATTGTAGCCTCAATTGGGAGGGCATGACTACCCCCAGTCTCAGTTTTTGAGTGTGTGCCCCGGAATACCCCTTTAGTAGGTACTTGTTTGTTTTTCCTCGGACGGCTTCGCAATGTGTTGACTGACACACTTAGGTTAGGTGAGATTTTCTTCGATATCTTCTTCATAGGTGAAGACCTCCATGTTGAGCAACATAAAGCGATGGACAATTCTTTTTTATCGGTACCGCAGGTTACAATCGCTGGAACACTAACTGTCTGGTTGGAGGGATTGGCACCTTGGTATAGCAGTTGATGATGATGTTGGCACAAGTGTGTCTTTGAGGAGAAACATCAAGTGCGAGGGTTGTTCTCTCATTTTATGCTTGTGACTAATCATGTTGCGTAAATCAGACGATGGAAGCTTCACTTTTACACCAATTTCATGTGCTCGGCCAAGCCTTGCGCATGGAGGTAAAAGTAGAAGGATTTCTCCCTAACCTAGTTCTTTCGCAAAAACTGTAACCAAGTTATTAGTGGAAGACTTGATGAGATTAGATGGAGCCAATCGGAGCGAGGGAATCTGGATCTCAAGGGGAACGACTGCTTCACTCCGTAAACCAAGGAGAAGGGCGTATTGTCGGTCGGTGTTCGAACCATTTTGCGGTAGGCCCATAGATATTCTTCGATCTTTTTATTACAGTCGTACTTTTTAGAAGACACGAACTTCCTGAGGAGCTTGATGATGATTTTGTTGAATGCCTCAGCCAAACCATTCGTTGCTGGGTTATAGGTAGTTGACGCTATATTTTGTCGCAGAACCGGTAGAACGCACAACTTACAAATTATGGATCATTGTCATGGACGATCCTTCATAGAAAGATGAAGTGGTATATGACGTGATGCTTGACGAAGCTGATCATATTTAATATCTTGACTTCTACGAGTGGTACTACTTTCGCCTAATTGGAGAAGTAGTCGGTAATGGCTAGGATAAACCAATGTCCATTGGACGAAGGTGGACTAATTGGTCCAATGATATCCATCCCCATGCCTCGAATGTCTAAGACGCAATGGTTGGGTGTAGGAACTCCGAGGGTTGGTGGATAAAATCTGCGTTAATCTGACACGCTTGGCACTTTTTTGTGTTGTCAATGGCATCTGCTACCATCATTGGCCAGTAATAGCCCAAACGCCTGAGACAATCATGTAGCTTAGGTCCAGGTTGGTGGGCACCTCAGACGCCGTCATGGGCTTCCCGAAGTGCATATTTCGCTTATGCATTCGATAGGCATCGTAACAGAAGACCATCATAGGAGCGGCGATAGAGAATTTTATTAGTCGTATCATAATAGAACCGGAGGGAATGTCTTCGTATGGAAATAGCTTTCTTTGGATTCTCGGAGAGAATTTATTAGACCGTGTAATCGATAAATGAAAGTCTTCAGTCTTGGGAGTCGGTGCTTGTCTCTACAGAGTATCTTAGGTACAGATAGAGGTTATTCTTTGGGCTGACCAGCTCTTGAGCGACCATGGTGATCATCTTATGAACATTGGTTGGAACAACTAAAGAGGCTGCGAGACCAGCCAGGGCGTCAGCCTTAATATTTTACAGCCGATGGACGTGTTCTATGAAGAATCCCTCAAATATGGAGATTATTCCAAGCGCAGCTCGGTGGTAGGGAATCAAGTCTTCATTCCGGACTTTGTACTCGCCTCAGACTTGATTGACTATCAGTTTGGAGTCGTCGTAGGCTTCCAGGTGGTCAACTCCTACGCCGTAGCATCGGCGGTATAACGCTTTCTTGGTCTTTTATACTATCTAACATCTCACACAAAATATATATAATGCCCATCATGTCATGTCATCTCAACTCTAAATGGAGGAGCAATATGATAATATAATAAAGGGTAGTCAATACTCAATCACATATAAAAACTAAAGGAAGATGTAAGCACGATATGGAATAGAAGAAAAAAATACAAGTCTTAATACATCACAGGTCTAACTCAACATCTAAACACAACTCAAGGATTCAAAATAACAATACAATCCAAAGTCTAACTAGAAACAACTACTACAAGATATGGAAATCTAAATGGCCTCAAAATCTGGTACTATATCCTCAGGTGACACTCTATCTGCTAGCCCGTAGTAAGTGGGATACATCCTCACTAACCAGTTATCTGAAAAATATATCCAGTCAGGATTGGAGCAAAGTATAACCCAATAGCAGTTCTAATTAACGTATAATGTGTCACTACCACGTTCCGAAAATAGGAGTATTTTCGATATTTTACAATATTTAATATTATGGTAGTTACAATTAATTAATTGTCTGATAGTATATTTGATTTAAATAATTATGTGTGATGTGTAATTAAATATAGTATTAGATGCGGTGTTCATTTATTTTTTTGCTAGCAGAATTGACCTAGAAGCCCAGTAGACGAACACCTGTCCGAATTATAGAATTTTGGATTTAATTACTTTATCTAGAATTTATTATTGAAGATTGTGATTAATTACCATATTTTAATTAATTATTGCGCATTGCCTTTGCTTCGATATTTGGAGCGCTACCCTGACTTTTGTCTTCCAATAAATTTTACAATCTTGCCCTAGACATGCCCGCCTTCCATTCTGCTATTTTTGCAACTCATAATTTTGCTCCCTGTGCATTATTTCTAGCCGCACAAAAATCGTCGCGGACGTTATTTAAAAAAAAAATTCCTATTTTTGTATCGTTGTGCGTTCCAATCGAAAATTGGAGGCAATCTTGACCTATTTTTTGTGCGACCCAAATTAAGGTAATATTCTGTTCTGAGTCTTCTTCATTATTGGTATAGATGACCTGACCTGATTTTGGCCCCATGTACTCCTAATTAATTTTTGAACACAACTTGCATTTATTTTCTAATTAAATTGAGGATACTATTTTTACCGATATTGAAATCCCAATTTAATTCCAGTGCCCTGCTAATTGAGCCCATACCGATCATACAGCGTCCCTTGACCCTACAAAATACCGGACACCGAATCGCCCGCAAAATTTTTGTCATTTTTTTATGTTTGTGCAATTTCCCGAATTTAAGGGGCTAAGTTGCAATTATTCAATTGTAGGTGTCATCACCCCATTGTCCAAGACCAAATGGAAAGATTATTTACTTGTGGACCAAATTACATTTTTCCCCCCATATGAAATTCCTTCATGTTTAATCTGGACCACCCATTTAATTGGGTGCATCCTAACCCTTTATTTCACACCCTCTCTCCCTATATAATGTCACATCAACCTATTTCCCTAGAAAACCCTAATCCCCAAGCAAGCCCCCATATTTCTCCTCCAACGTATGAACTCTTTTCTTCTCTTCTTCTTTTCTCCCTCTTTCTTTCTCCTTCTTCTTAAATTTTCATTTGAATTCAAATAATAGATAGGGGAGGGAACACTGTTCCCTACTGTTCATCCTGAACCCGGCCGCTGCTCAGTCCGGTCCGGCGACTGAGCCGATCCCCCGGCGGCCGCTGCTGCTCCTTTCTGCGGTGAGCTCCGGCGCCGGCGCTCCGCTGCTCGACCACCCGATCCCGCTCCAACTGTTCCCGGCCATTCCCTGTGCTCCGGTCGGCCAACCCCGATACCGCCCCGCTCTCCACTCCTCCACGCACAGTCCGGCCCCCCTCACAATCCTCTCCGGCGTGCTCCCAACATCACCGCCATCAGTCCCGCTGTGACCAACGCCACCACCACCTATCACATCCACCACCATCTCCATCAAGCCCGACTCCCTACTGCCTCCCCACTGATCAGCCGACTCCCTCCGGCAGCCCAGTCCCCGACTCCCCTCCATCTCCTCCTTCATCACTCCGGCGCCGCCCGACCGCAGCCAAGCTTCATCCGACGGTGCTGTCAACTCCAGCCCGGCCTCTTCTCGAGATCCCGACAACCCCCACATGTACTCCGGCGGGCCGCTGCAGTCATCCACTGCCACCGCCATTATCACCACCACCGCCTCCACCATTCCATTTTCCACCCCTTGAGTAGCAATAATTGATCGTCGCTGAAGAGTACGAGCGTCGACGACCGGACGACCGCCAGCAACTACTATTCAACCATCCATTGGCGAGCAGACCAGTCGACGAGCTTCGAAACGACGACGTCCCCTCGCTTTGAGCATTCCCCTCATTTTCTTTGGTAAATGATCTACACTTTCTCTTCATTCTTAATAGCCTTCTATTAGGATACTTTGTTGCTCCATTTAGAACTATTAGTAGTTGCTTTGCTGGGTTATATATGTGTCTGTGGGTGATTTGATTTGGAGAGAATCAAATGAGCAGATGATGAGGGAAATGTTAGTATTTATATGAGAAGAAGAGGAATCTATGTATATAGAGTTGTCATTAAATACATGCATGGGTTATGTAAGGGAAACGGGTTCAACGAGTGATCAATGGACTTGAATTAATGGTGTGTGAAAGGAATGGTATATAGTAAATATATGAATGGTGGGTGCACATGGACTTGGTATAGAAAGGAGCTTGCATGAATGCAAAATAATTAAAGAAAAGAGCTGGGTTCGGATGGCTTGAACGAATGGAAGTTATTGTGTGTGTTAGCTAGGGATGAATAAATGGGATGCATGTGTGTGAATATAAGTAATTATCTAGCATTGAATTTGTGTGGGTGTTTCGGTTTCAACCTCAGATAGAAATGAAGGAGAATAAGAATAATGTGGTGAGGGGTGAATATATGTTTAACCAGGTATACGAATTTCGTTCTTATATGATAAATGTGGTGATGCAAATAGTGAATAAAATATTGTGTGTGTACGGGTGTTTCCACGGGGACAGTGGTAAAGGTTTATAATTAATGTGGGTATGTGTGTAGGTATTTAATGTATACTTATATGTATATACTAATATATTTATATGAACATTACGTATTTAATTAATGTTTAAAATGTATATGTGTATAGTATAGTATATGTTTAATATATATTGTATGTATTTGATAAATTGGTATATACATATTTAAATGATATATGTTGAATATTGTATTGTATTTTTCATATAGAAAATGTGTATCAAATATGTATAGTGTATATTTAATATATATATACATATATTTTGTATATGTATTTAATTTGATATATATATATTGTAAGTACATATGTTAATTTAGATATGTATATTTATGTATCTAGCTACTAGGTGACCAGTATCATACCTAGAGTAGTCCCAATTTCAGTGTTTATAGACTGTGTGTTAGCGTAGCATCTGATGCAAATATGGTTTGCTTTGTGATATGTTTATAGGAATGTTGGTTTACCTAGGGGATACTCTGGAACGGGACATCAATAATTACCAGCTAAGGACCCAAGGCGAGTACATTCTCTGATTAGTTTCTAATTTATGATATCTCCTATGTTCACTGTATCTAGTGTAAATATCCATGTTCTTGACACATTGGTTACACGGATTGGTATACACGGATCTCGTCATGAGATGTTATTCCTTATTCATGGTGTAGCTTGTACAAGACTTGTTTCCTTGATATCTTGTGCATGTACAGACACTGAGACCCGGAGAGATTTGCGACCTCCCTAGGGAATCCCGTGCCATAGCGTACCATGATTGGATCTACTATACCAGTCGGGGGTTTGGGGAGTACTTTAGTGTAGATATGTGATCATACCCAACTTTATATGCACCATAGCTCACCCCACATCTCACGTCGGGTGCGGCCTGACCATTTACATGCTCCATAGCTGTTACGTGTGATTAGCCTGACCTCTACATGCATCATAGCTAACCAACGGTTAGCCTGACCTTACATGAACCATAGCTAATCACATGTAACCAGCCTGATCAAGTTCCCAAGCCGATCACATGTTAAAGCTAGTACTCACACACTTAGTCATAGGATTCTTGCTCATTGACATATTGTTCTTTTCCTGCATTTACTTACAGTATTTCCAGTATTTCTTTCATTGTATATTTCTCGTACCTATACATGCATCTGGTATGTTTCCATCTAGAACTGCTACATAGTTTATGTCATTTATATAGAACTGCTATTTAGAGATGTACTTTGCTCCTTCCTGACTGGAAAATATTTTTCCAGACTGTGACCTTAGTAGACTGGTTTCCGACACTTGGGGATTGGAAGTTAATGATTTGCAGGTATGATTATTTTGTCGTTAGACTTGTCTTGTATTTCTTGCTTGCCTTGATATCTCATCGTGCTTTAGTTTATGTGATTGAGTATTCCTAGCATTATTTTATGATATCCACGTCTCCTTATGGAATTGGGTATTCACGTGAGTTTGATTAGATAGTTACATGACCTAGACAGCGTTCTACCGCCGATGCTGCGGCGTAGGCTGGACGTACCCACGCTCTCGTGCCCCTATACCGGGTGCGGGTCGTGACACGTTTTTAGTGGTGGCCCATGCAGGTCGAACTTCGCAAGTTGTGCGATGTTATGGTAGTACGACGTATTAGTTGTACTAATGCGTGCCTGCTATAGAATATAGGACATAGGATACTAGGATGAGAGAGGATACTCAATCACAAATTCTTGAGAGATTCCTGGGACGACCCCTTGAGAATCTTATTATAATTTCTAATTTAAATCTTTTTCCTTGTTTCCGTCCGCTCTCGCTTGTTGTTACTAAACTTGATCCTTGTGATCAGTTATTAAATTAAAATCTTGGTATCATTATTGAGTTTATTCTTGTTGACCAGTTGTTAACTTTAATTCATGGTATCGTTGTTGAGTTGATTTCATATTGAGATAAATTTTACGGACTAGAATTTATGGTATCATCTGATGACATATATTGATGAGGACAGTGAGAAAGGTAAAACGTCTACTTTGGTTATGGAACCTAGAGTTTATCGCAGCCATTCTAGCTGTCGTGACGAGAACGTAGGAACCAGACTTGGATGTACATACTGTAGTTATGAAACTTAGAGTCTCTTGCAGCCATACCGGTTGGCGTGGCGAGTATTCTAGATGACATGATTATAGGGTTGCATACCTTAGTTACGGAACCTGTCGTTTATCGCATCTATGCTTACTGGCGTGGCGAGGATTCTGTGTGTCATGATTTCTGACAGACGTGTATGATTATCAGGTTGTATCTTAAATTGGTTCTTAAAGTATCATCTCAAGACTTATCTATTTATGTTATTCTAGGACTTTGTTCCATCGCTTCTTTTCTTTACTAGCAGTAAGGATATCTTCCGTCCTTGATCCAGTTCCTTTTTGAGCTTATTCTCTTTGAGGATTCCTTGTTAGTATGATAATTAGTGACTTGCAATTTTGGTTGTGTCTTGTATTAGTTGACTGAGTGTGACTTGTGAGTTTGTAAGTATTTCCTAGTTGGACATGGGAGCATTAGGCATTGATCTAGAATTAACCCATAGCATAGTACCTTGTAACAATGGTTCTAGGATAAGGTCATTAGAGACTGTGAGTAGAAGGAGAGTATAGGGTATCAGTGATAGTTCAAGAGTTAGTATCAGAGCCAACATACCCGTCCTGGATAATCATGATTATGCAATTGGATGATCTACGTGAATAATTAAGTATCCAGGAATTGTGTTAAGGATTTATGGAGCATGATGTTCAATTTGATGATTGATATCGGGTGTGTTAAAGGTAAGGAATTGTATATGCATAAAAGAGTTAATAAGCTGTCATGAGTGGAGAAATATCGGAATTAGTAATAAAATTGGTGAAGCATATCACAGATCAGTTTAACAGGCTGTAAAAGATTACAGGGAAATACATATACAACAATCGAGATGAGGAACCATACACATACCCACGAGAGTAAAGAAACATGAGTGTTATGGTAGATATATGTAATCATGAGTTATAATGAGCTTGAAGAGATGATTCATTAATGAAGCTAGTAATATAATACCAAGAGTGCTAATGGTTCTATATCGAGGGTTAGTCGAGAATGACGCTCAAAACAGTAAGCACTCTGCGTGATGATAATCGGATGATATACCAGTTGATATAGATTGAAAATCATGGAAGAAAATATATGTGATGATAACCTTGATCATTGGAGGTAATAGTACAAGTGATTCAGGCAGTACAATTTAGTACACAGTTGTAGACAATAGAGGTATTGAATGCACCTCGAGTATTAGAGACCGTGAGCACTTATATGTATATTTGTGGATTTATAAATTAAAGAGTGGAAATAAATTTTTTACTTTGAGAATTATTGAAGAGTTGAGATTGTATCATTAAAATTTTGAGGATTTCAAATAGTGATTCAATAAACATGGTCAAGGCTACAAAGATTTTAGAAGTGATTAAAATTTCTATTCCGATGTTGAGTTCTGACTTTGAGGAGGTATATGCAATTTATTTTTAAGTTGATCGAGAAGTTAAACCTTGACGATTATTTGAGGATTAATGTTAGGGTAGATAAGAGATGAATATTAATATATGAGTAGATGATATACATGTGTAAGGATATGATGACTTGAGCATGATTGAGATGGCACCGCAGACTGACTAGGGTGTCCATCTAAAGTTGTATCGGAAAGAGCAGTACTTAGTATGGTGTGTTATACTTGGTGTGCATTTGAGTGATAAGAATAGTATGAACAATTGTAGTAGGAACGAAAACTGACAGAGAGTATGGTACTAAAGAGATAGAGGTATCAAACTTGGATGCATTATTGAACCATGGTTATATTGGAGAATCTTGGTATCAGATTTAGGTATTAATAAGCAGATGTATGCAATGAGGATGTAATCATGGATGTTGTGGACTAATGATTAATTGATATGAGTACCGGTGTACAGGAATATGAATTAGTTAGTGAATTTGCTAGAGCTAAGTGTATGTTAGAGATAGGAGATACTGCAGGTAATGTGTTAGCAGGTTCTTTCTTTTTCTCATGTTGTTTTTGTCTTCTGATTGATTGATTCCCTAGTACCATGGGTTGTATTCGTGATTTTTCTTGTTAGGATATAGTTAGTAGTACACCCTGACAGAGAATGCAATACCATGATAAGACAGACCATAACCATGCATGTTTCCTCTAAGTTGTTTGTTGTAAGACTGTGGGCAAAATTTTTCTTAGACCATGATCGTTGGGATTTTGACCATAGCAAGGATCTATGACAAGGTTATGACTTGACAAAATGGGACAAGATGATTAGAAATTCAATGATAAGCATTCATGAGTTGATATAACAGAATTGCTGGATCATTGGTTTTACAAGGATAGAGGTATGATTGAAATTGAGGATAAACGCTAATTTAAATAAAGGATTAAAAATTTAACATGGCAGAATTGATGATTGTTAATTTCAGGAAGGTTGATTGTGATATAAGTTATCATTAAAATTTGAGGAAAATTTGGAAAATTATCATTTTGTATATTTGATTGCAATATAGCAATTTAAATTTTTATTGCGGACGTTGCATTTGAAGGATCCATAGGTGTCGCATTGTTAAGTATTTTGAGGAAAGAGGAGATCGAGGAATAAAATTATTGATGGACTAATGTTTGAATTCAAAACTTGTGGGACGAGATTACAATTATATATGTGCATAGATTAAAATCAAATTTGAGGAGTGGATATTAAATTCCGAGTATTGAATTATTAACTAAAACTTTCGGGAAATTTTTGATAAAAATAGACCTTGATTTTATTTCGAGGATTTTTTCGGAATGCAACAATTTCAGAATTTTTGAAAAGTCGTGAAAAGACATTGTGGATTATAACCTGATTTCATGGATGATGAATTTAAATTTTGAGAGAAATAATAATGTGTATGATAAACACTACTATGAGGATTTTAAATTTCGAGGACGAAATTCTTTTAAGGTGGATAGACTTGTCACTACCACGTTCCGAAAACAGGGGTATTTTCGATATTTTACAATATTTAATATTATGGTAGTTACAATTAATTAATTGTCTGATAGTATATTTGATTTAAATAATTATGTGTGATGTGTAATTAAATATAGTATTAGATGCAGTGTTCATTTATTTTTTGCTAGCAGAATTGACCTAGAAGCCCAGTAGACGAACACCTGTCCGAATTATAGGATTTTGGATTTAATTACTTTATCTAGAATTTATTATTGAAGATTGTGATTAATTACCATATTTTAATTAATTATTGCGCATTGCCTTTGCTTCGATATTTGGAGCGCTACCCTGACTTTTGTCTTCCAACAAATTTCACAATCTTGCCCTAGACATGCCCGCCTTCCATTCTGCTATTTTTGTAACTCATAATTTTGCTCCCTGTGCATTATTTCTAGCCGCACAAAAATCATCGCGGACGTTATTTAAAAAAAAAATTCCTATTTTTGTATCGTTGTGCGTTCCAATCGAAAATTGGAGGCAATCTTGACCTATTTTTCGTGCGACCCAAATTAGAGTAATATTCTGTTCTAAGTCTTCTTCATTATTGGTATAGATGACCTGACCTAATTTTGGCCCCATGTACTCCTAATTAATTTTTGAACACAACTTGTATTTATTTTCTAATTAAATTGAGGATACTATTTTTACCGATATTAAAATCCCAATTTAATTTCAGTGCCCTGCTAATTGAGCCCATACTGATCATACAGCGTCCCTTGACCCTACAAAACACCGGACACCGAATCGCCCGCCAAATTTTCGTCATTTTTTGTGTTTGTGTAATTTCCCGAATTTAAGGGGCTAAGTTGCAATTATTCAATTGTAGGTGTCATCACCCCATTGTCCAAGACCAAATGGAAATATTATTTACTTGTGGACCAAATTGCATTTTCCCCCCATATGAAATTCCTTCATGTTTAATCTGGACCACCCATTTAATTGGGTGCATCCTAACCCTTTATTTCACACCCTCTCTCCCTATATAATGTCACATCAACCCATTTCCCTAGAAAATCCTAATCCCCAAGCAAGCCCCCATATTTCTCCTCCAACGTATGAACTCTTTTCTTCTCTTCTTCTTTTCTCCCTCTTTCTTTCTCCTTCTTCTTAAATTTTCATTTGAATTCAAATAATAGATAGGGGAGGGAACACTGTTCCCTACTGTTCACCCTGAACCCGATCGCTGCTCAGTCCGGTCCGGCGACTGAGCCGATCCCCCGGCGGCCGCTGCTGCTCCTCTCTGCGGTGAGCTCCGGCGCCGGCGCTCCGCTGCTCGACCACCCGACCCCGCTCCAACTGTTCTCGGCCATTCACTGTGCTCCGGTCGGCCAACCCCGACACCGCCCCGCTCTCCACTCCTCCACGCACAGTCCGGCCCCCCTCACGATCCTCTCCGGCGTGCTCCCAACATCACCGCCATCAGTCCCGCTGTGACCAACGCCACCACCACCTATCACATCCACCACCATCTCCATCAAGCCCGACTCCCTACTGCCTCCCCACTGATCAGCCGACTCCCTCCGGCAGCCCAGTCCCCGACTCCCCTCCATCTCCTCCTTCATCACTCCGGCGCCGCCCGACCGCAGCCAAGCTTCATCCGGCGGTGCTGTCAACTCCAGCCCGGCCTCTTCTCGAGATCCCGACAACCCCCACATGTACTCCGGCGGGCCGCTGCAGTCATCCACTGCCACCGCCATTATCACCACCACCGCCTTCACCATTCCATTTTCCACCCCTTGAGTAGCAACAATTGATCGTCGCTGAAGAGTACGAGCGTCGACGACCGAACGACCGCCAGCAACTACTATTCAACCATCCATTGGCGAGCAGACCAGTCGACGCGCTTCGAAACGATGACGTCCCCTCGCTTTGAGCATTCCCCTCATTTTCTTTGGTAAATGATCTACACTTTCTCTTCATTCTTAATAGCCTTCTATTAGGATACTTTGTTGCTCCATTTAGAACTATTAGTAGTTGCTTTGCTGGGTTATATATGTGTCTGTGGGTGATTTGATTTGGAGAGAATCAAATGAGCAGATGATGAGGGAAATGTTAGTATTTATATGAGAAGAAGAGGAATCTATGTATATAGAGTTGTCATTAAATACATGCATGGGTTATGCAAGGGAAACGGGTTCAACGAGTGATCAATGGACTTGAATTAATGGTGTGTGAAAGGAATGGTATATAGTAAATATATGAATGGTGGGTGCACATGGACTTGGTATAGAAAGGAGCTTGCATGAATGCAAAATAATTAAAGAAAAGAGCTGGGTTCGGATGGCTTGAACGAATGGAAGTTATTGTGTGTGTTAGCTAGGGATGAATAAATGGGATGCATGTGTGTGAATATAAGTAATTATCTAGCATTGAATTTGTGTGGGTGTTTCGGTTTCAACCTCAGATAGAAATGAAGGAGAATAAGAATAATGTGGTGAGGGGTGAATATATGTTTAACCAGGTATACGAATTTCGTTCTTATATGATAAATGTGGTGATGCAAATAGTGAATAAAATATTGTGTGTGTACGGGTGTTTCCACGGGGACAGTGGTAAAGGTTTATAATTAATGTGGGTATGTGTGTAGGTATTTAATGTATACTTATATGTATATACTAATATATTTATATGAACATTACGTATTTAATTAATGTTTAAAATGTATATGTGTATAGTATAGTATATGTTTAATATATATTGTATGTATTTGATAAATTGGTATATACATATTTAAATGATATATGTTGAATATTGTATTGTATTTTTCATATAGAAAATGTGTATCAAATATGTATAGTGTATATTTAATATATATATACATATATTTTGTATATGTATTTAATTTGATATATATATATTGTAAGTACATATGTTAATTTAGATATGTATATTTATGTATCTAGCTACTAGGTGACCAGTATCATACCTAGAGTAGTCCCAATTTCAGTGTTTATAGACTGTGTGTTAGCGTAGCATCTGATGCAAATGTGGTTTGCTTTGTGATATGTTTATAGGAATGTTGGTTTACCCAGGGGATACTCTGGAACGGGACATCAATAATTACCAGCTAAGGACCCAAGGCGAGTACATTCTCTGATTAGTTTCTAATTTATGATATCTCCTATGTTCACTGTATCTAGTGTAAATATCCATGTTCTTGACACATTGGTTACACGGATTGGTATACACGGATCTCGTCATGAGATGTTATTCCTTATTCATGGTGTAGCTTGTACAAGACTTGTTTCCTTGATATCTTGTGCATGTACAGACACTGAGACCCGGAGAGATTTGCGACCTCCCTAGGGAATCCCGTGCCATAGCGTACCATGATTGGATCTACTATACCAGTCGGGGGTTTGGGGAGTACTTTAGTGTAGATATGTGATCATACCCAACTTTATATGCACCATAGCTCACCCCACATCTCACGTCGGGTGCGGCCTGACCATTTACATGCTCCATAGCTGTTACGTGTGATTAGCCTGACCTCTACATGCATCATAGCTAACCAACGGTTAGCCTGACCTTACATGAACCATAGCTAATCACATGTAACCAGCCTGATCAAGTTTCCAAGCCGATCACATATTAAAGCTAGTACTCACACACTTAGTCATAGGATTCTTGCTCATTGACATATTGTTCTTTTCCTGCATTTACTTACAGTATTTCCAGTATTTCTTTCATTGTACATTTCTCGTACCTATACATGCATCTGGTATGTTTCCATCTAGAACTGCTACATAGTTTATGTCATTTATATAGAACTGCTATTTAGAGATGTACTTTGCTCCTTCCTGACTGGAAAATATTTTTCCAGACTGTGACCTTAGTAGACTGGTTTCCGACACTTGGGGATTGGAAGTTAATGATTTGCAGGTATGATTATTTTGTCGTTAGACTTGTCTTGTATTTTTTGCTTGCCTTGATATCTCATCGTGCTTTAGTTTATGTGATTGAGTATTCCTAGCATTATTTTATGATATCCACGTCTCCTTATGGAATTGGGTATTCACGTGAGTTTGATTAGATAGTTACATGACCTAGACAGCGTTCTACCGCCGATGCTGCGGCGTAGGCTGGACGTACCCACGCTCTCGTGCCCCTATACCGGGTGCGGGTCGTGACATAATGACTATAAACAGAAATAGAGAATATAATACAAGACGAGAAACAATGAACAATATCATGTTATGGTAAAAGAAACAGATAAACAAGAGCAATATGGTATACACTGATCACAATAAAATAGAACAAGACAATAAAATAGAATATGTAAAGAACTGTAACTATACTAAGTATTTGAAATACTAGTTAGATATGTGATCGACTTTGGTTGAACATTGTCTACTTAACGTTGGATAAATATTATCCACTTAAACATTGAACATTGTCTAGGCTTTGATCGCATATCTAGCTAATACTTCTCATTTTCCCGACTAGTACAATAGATCCAACCATGGCACGTTACGATGCAAGATACTCAAGGCATTGTAAAAAATTAAACATTGAACATTGTATAATATTAAACATTGTCTATTAACCATATGAGAACACGAGACACAATAAAATAATAAAGTATATCTCATGACTGAAGATCCATGTGTATACTAATCCGTGTACCCATGTGTCAGAAATCAAGTAATACATTTCTAAATACTTGTATTATAGTAATTATCAAATAATAAAAACTATTAGAGAATGAACCGCCTATGGTCCAGAGAAAATGATGCAAAACGGTATCTAAACTGGTGTCACACGGACCTATATATGGAATATTACATTAATACAAGATTTTGGAATAAAAATAAGTTAAACTATCAAATTCTAGGTCATAAAATTATTTTTAAGTCAAAATAGTCAAACTATGTCAACTCTAGGTCAAACTAGTCAAACTTGGTCAAACTAGCTATTTTTAGGTTATATGAGTCCATCTCTAGGATATTGGGTCCATACACTATGTAACTAGGCTATAATAGGATACTAGGATACCAACATTATACCGTATCATAAGATACGTAAATTATTAGATATGAAAATACGATAATATATATATATATACAAGATAAAAATATATAGTATCCCTAGCTAAACTAATGCTAAGTGGATAACTTGGCTTTGAGCCAAATACGGTATCACACCACCTACACACCCCTCTTGATACACAACCCAATACCTCGAGTATAAAATAATACCTTGACATTACCTTGGTATCACAAAGTAATCCAATATCTAACAGTTAACTAACTAGCCATTCATACCCCACTATTACACTAACATGCACTTATACTCAAAACTTATATCAATACTATACCAAACTAACATAACTAGCATACTCATCTGGTATTCAATACACATACTCCAGGATACCTCAACTCTCATTACCTTGGTGTAACTTAAGGTAAACTAGAAATAATATTAACCAATACTAATACTTATGCTAACTAGTGTATATATATATATATATATATATATATTAACTAACTTAACTATTCACTAACTCAACTAACAATATTAACTAACTTAACTATTCACTAACTCAACTAACATTACTAACTAACAACCGACATGTACTAACTTATCTCAACTTATAAATACACTAACTTACTCACTCTAACATACTTATATACTAACTTAAATTTAACTAATATATATACATAACTAACTAACAATATTAACTAACTAGCTTATCTACAACTTAATCTCTAAGCACTGCTACTTATTGTTGCTGCTTACTGCTGCTGCTTATTACTATTGCTGCCGCTGCTTATCTATGTTGTTGCAGCTTACTACTTCTGATGCTGCTGCTTGCTGCTTCTGTTGCTATTGCAGCTTACTGCTTCTGCTGCTGCTGCTTCATACTGCTGCTGCTTATCTCTGCTACTGCTGCTGCTGCTTATCACTGCTTATGATGTTGCTTATGCTGCTGCTTCTTGCTGCTAATCCGATCTCCCCCTAGCACACAAACACACACCTACACATACACTCATTCACATACGTATATCTATACACACACACACACACACACACACACACACACACACACATATATATATATATATATATATATATATATATATATATATATATATATATATATATATATATATATATGCTTACACATCTTAATACTAATAGTGCACATAAACTTTTTTACTCTCCAATGACCACCAACACATCATAAATGACTTAGAAACATAGCTATAACTATATAGATATATATCTATATCATATAACAACTATAATTATAATACTCTAATAGTTATAACCAAGGTAATTTAAATTAGAATGCAAAGTATCAAATACGTGGAGTGCACCGCACCCGTATCACACTCAATCTATGATACGCTTGCGATACGGGTCCACCACACCACCAAATGTATCCTGAAGGATACAAGCAAGTCTAGAATCACAATTAGAAGCAATACGAGGTGTTAGCTACTCATCTACGTGCTCGTGTCAAAATGTGACATGCTCAAACCTCCGTGTTGAAAGAAAACCCCCAAATCAACCTGTATCGCTAAATTGTCGGGATACGGCCTATATGTATCTAATTGTGGACATGACACTAGTCACACACAATCAAACACATGTCAATTTGGTCAATTGACCTATTGACAAACACAATATGTGCCAATCTCAAAATTCTCCTAAAATTGACACAAAATACAACATAAAACTCATAATACATAGCCAAATAGTCTAGAACTTGTTTCTATAGGTAGTCCTATGCCACGGGATCATTCATAATGGTCAAATTCATGATTAAGATGCTACAATAAGAGGGAAATTCAGGACTTACCAATTGGAAGATGGATTCCAAATAAAAATATAATTAGACACGATCCGGACACGATCTCTTCACCAATGCTCTTTCTCCTTGTGCTTCTTGCTTCTTCAAGTTCCAATGCTCCTTGAGTGATAAAAATGAGAGAGAATAGAATAAATTTGGAAAGAATTGATGGAGAAATTGTGTAGAAAATCAATAGAGAAAAAATGGAAAATTGGGGATCTAGAATTTGAGATCTATAATGAATGAGCAAATGAGAGAAGAGAGAGAGAGAAATGGCCTATATGTGGCCGGCCCCAAGTTCCCCCCTCTCCAATCAATGTACAAAGACCACTATGCCCTTACATGCTAATATAAGAAATAATTAAGAAAGGGTATTTTTTGGAAGTCTCTAACTAATTGCAATTAAACTAATTCTTCTCAATTAATTAGTGGGAATGGGTTCATTGGGCCTAGTCCATGTTGGCTCACTATTTGTCATGACAAGTCTAATTTAGGTCCACTAATGTCAAGTCAAATTAAATAGGCTAGCCAATTAACTAAATTAAATGCTACAAGCCTCTAATTAATTATGGCACTCTAATAATTAAATAACTAATACAAGCATCAAATAAATATATATGGCCCACTAATATTAATATTATATTACTAAAATTAAATAACTAGGCCAAATTACCAAATTACCCCTAGTTGGAAAAGTGGGGGTGACAATCCTACCCACCTTAGAAAAATTTTGTCCTCGGAATTTAAGAATGATCGTAACCCCCTCTAGGTCAACCCCAGTCCAAACTTAAAACATACAACATGCAATTTAAAGAAAATCACTAACTATGGTCTTTGTCCATCATGGTTTTGCAGTCTCCGACAGGGTATACTAACTATATAATAACTCACAAGCAGTCTATAAGGTACTAACTAAACACACAAGCAACAAATGGAAAGGAAAGGAAAAGAACAGGACAAAATAAGCTAACCTATCACCTGAAGTGTCGTCCTCTCCGACTGCCATCATAAATGCCCCACCCTGCTGGGGTAGCTCCCTTTGTGGGTGCTGAGCAGTCTACGCTACCACAGGTGGCCTAACTCCACCTCTCTGACCGCGATCTGGTCTATACGGGTTGTTGGAACACTCATTTACCTGATGGTCAGGGGAACCACTATACAAGCATAATCTGAGTCTCTTCCGACAGTTCTCTCAATCATGCCCATGTTTTCCACAATAGGCACAAGAAAAATTCTGTTTAGTCTGCCTCTGAGGCTGCTGTGGTACCTGATGAACTGGCTTCTGAAATCGTTGTATCAGTTGAGCTGGTGCCCTAACTGGCACAAGATACTGCTGATGCTGGTATACTCTCGGCTGCTGAAAGTGGGTAAGCTTTGCTGGACCTGTACCACTACTCGCTCCTCCGGTGTCTCTAGGCCTCTTGGATCCAAGCTCCAAATTATCCTCCGCCCGCTGCGTCTGTATCAAAATTTTCTTAAAAGTAGTGGTATGGTCTCCATTAGTATAGGACTTAATTTCACTATTCAGTCCCTTCCTGAACTTTCTAGCCTTGGCCCGAGGATTTGCCCCTCAATAAATTATTCCAATCGATAATACTCCGCTGCATACTCGTCCACTATTAAGTCCCCCTGGATGAGGTTCTGGAATTGACTCTCCAAAGTACTCTGAGCCACATCCGTAATTCAAGCCCTTAGTGGCTTTCAGATTGTATCACATCTTCTGGATGAGATGCTTTGTTCGAGGACAGTACTGGTGAAATAGTATCTTTCTGGTATCAAGCTCCAGCTCCAATTCCTCTGGGATAAAGGATCGGAGAGTTTTTACTGTGTCAAAGATAATGAGTTTGTCTCCCCTCTTCCTTGTCGAAAATATGAAGTAGGAGTTCTGACTGGCGAGAATTCGGTTGACTGCATAGGTGGTAGTCACTTGTGTATATAGGTGCAGGCCCAGACTGTGCTCCAGGGAATATAGTGCATTGAGATGTGCAATATCCGAGAAGTTCAAAGATGGCCCTTTATTGATAAAATAAGGTATCTCATTTTTTGAAATTATATCGTCGAGAGAAGGGACATTAGCATGGACGGCCACATGCTCCTTCAGCTCATCTTTCTCGAGATCTACCCACAGTGCGAGCGATAGCTTCGGGGGTTTCCAGTGAAGCTTAACCATAAAAGGTTCGAAAGTTGTAGCAGGTGCCAGAACTTCCTTAAGTGATCGATTCGGAATACGAAGGCGAACGATAAGAGGTTCAGGTTATTTTTTATGCAGTTTTACCCTGAGGGGACAAGCTGTATCGGGAGTGCGTACTTTGAAATGGACTCTCAAGGGCTCGTCTGATGTTGTTCCGGTATCTGCCTCATTATCAGCATCATTGTCACCTTCATCCTGGTGGACTTGTTTGTAGAGGATCGAGTCAGAGTAATAGGCCTCGACCCCTTTGAATGGATCAACATCGACAAATTCAGTCTTGACGATGCCGTCATCATCCACATACTTCAAGCACTGGTGCAAGGTTGATCGTACGATCATGTATTGATGTATCCATGGATGTCCCAATAAGACATTGTAGGATACGTCTACGTCTATGACGTAGCAGGTCACCTCTATTTTCAAGTAGCCAATCTGACATTACAGATAAATCTTGCCCAGAGGTTAGCTCCTCCGTGCGTTGAAGCCACTGATGGCAGTATTGGTTGCTACCAGGCGGTACATCGGGATACCCAAGGTTTGAAGCAGACTTTGCAGGATGCTGCTAATTGACAAGCCAGAATCGATGTGCATCCGGTCCATTTTGATGGCGCCGATGTACCCTGTGTAATATAGAGGGCGATCGTGCCGATTGTTCTTCAGCAATATGTCTTGTTGTGAGAATATAATGTTGGGTATCGCCTCCATCATATTATTGTAGTAGGGGCATTCGGTAGAATCCCCAGCTGACGGCTTGACCTGTGACAGGTAAGTGTTAATATTCTGTAATGCCTCATATAGAGCAACCCGAGTGTCTTTGGAGAGCCGAAGAAGCTTGAAGAGTGACAACTTTGCTGGAGTGTTGGCGAGTTGGGCCAAGATATCAAAGTTGTAGAGATTCTCTAGCCCTTGAGCTGAATCTTTGTGCAGCGGTTTATCGAAGTGAGTTTCTTTCTGCTTTGACTTGTCCGCTGCTGGAGGCTGTGTAAACACCCTCATTTATTTTTATAGATAGCCGGATTATGGGTTAGAAAATTTTAGTTCAGCATCAAGTATTGAGGTTTAGAATTAAGGTTGCAGATGTCTGATCTATTTAATTAAACCCTTGGTGCGCCCTACCGTTATTGCAATATTCGGAGCCCAATATCAGCCCATAATTTTCAACAAGTTATTGTATTCTAGACTTGACACATCAATTTAGGCGCTGGACTTTTTTGTCACTCAAAATCATAATCCCGTGTGCCCTAATTTAATTGCACAACTTCCCGTATCCAAAATCCATTATTTAATCTCGTGTCGCACACCTGTGTCATTGCCATCAATTTTGAGACACCAACTCAACCCGTTAAGCCGGACCAATTAAAATGTCAAGGACTGACACCAAGCCTACACCCTTCATGACCTTTGTGTCACTCCCAATTGAGACCCCATGTGCCCCCATTTAATTTAAGAGCACAGGATATTTTATTTTAATTTAATTGGGGATACCAACTTTGACTAATCCTATTTTTAATCCCAACTTAACCCAATGCCCCATGAATTAAGCCCATGCAAAACACAAAACACCCCATCATCTTACAAAATACCAAATACTAATTCTTCCACAAATTTTTTATCATTTCATGTGTTTGTGCAAATACCCAAATTTAGGGGACATTTGCAAATATTATATTATGTGTCATCCCCTCATTGGCCCAAGCCAATGAAGAAGGCTCACCCTCATCCTTGACCATTTCAACCCAACTCCACTCTCTCCTTGGAATGAATAAATTTTTTTCATGAGAAATCCAAGCCATTCATTTGAATTAGGAGTCATCCCCACCACACATTCACATCACCACTCCCTATAAAATGTCTTTTCACTACACACTTCCCAACCAACCCTAATCCCCAAACTTAGGAAACACCACCCCTTCTCTCTCTCCTCCCTCCTCACAAAAACCCATAGCCACTTTTTCCTTTCTTCTTCTTTTCTTCTTCTTCCTCTCCTCTTCTCCTTCTAAACCTAGTTTCAACCACTCGACCGGCCCCCCTACTCCAGCCTGCCGAGTATCTCGAACGACCACTGCTCGCCTCCTCTAATGCCGGCAGAACCACCATGACCACTATTGCTCCTCCCCCTCCCGGCGTGCGACGATGGGCCAGGTTCTGGCGTGCGCCGGTCCAACGGTGAGCACGACTCCCTCAGCACGGTTCAGGCCGGGGACGTCGACTTCGTCGACGACGTACTCTGGATCCAGCCGCTGATGATCTGCCAGACCACCGGCTTCGACCGTCTCTCCTCTCTCCACGTCGTCGCCTCCAATGGCCAGCTCAAGGTTCTTCCGATGCCGCTGGATCGGACTCTGGATCCGGATCTGCTGAACCGATAGCAGCAGCTCCACCGCTTCTTCTCCGAGCTTCGGCCAACTCTCTCTCTCTCCAGCCACCGCCTGATCCACCCCATTCCCGCTGCCTCCAGTCACCCCTACCCTCCAGTCAGCGACATCCCGTACCGCCTCCACGCTCAACGTCGAAGTTCCAACCACCACCACCACGTCAACCTTGCCTGGGTCCTCCATCTCTAGTCGCCACTGCCACCACCTCGGCCGGCCTCCACCATGCTTCTCCTCCTAATCATCATCCTCCTCCTAATCATCATCAACATCATCATCATCATCCCGATCATCAACATCCTCATCACCCACACCCCCATGACCTCCCCCTCCGGCGTGTAGCCACCGCAGCAACAACCACGCCGCCAAGGTGAGCTACTCCTCTATGTATCTTTTTGTGTTGTTTATTGTTTATTAGTTGGGTTAGCGTTAGGGTTGTGTTGAATGGCATATGGAAATTTTAGGTTGAATACATGATATAATATGCATGAATGGTGGTAAATAAAATAGATTTATCTAAGGGTTGCTATACATTGAATTTTAGTATTATATATGCATATGAGAGTTTAGGTTTAATACATGTTTGAATATGCAAAGATGTTCATGGATGGAGGATATGAAATATATACATGCGAGGATTGGAAATGTGATATATATTGAGGTTGGGTTTTAAGTACCATATGAGACATTTAGGGTGTTATCCTATTTAATATATGCATTTTTATTATTGTTGATGAGTATATTTAAATTATTGGGAAACGATACTATGATATTGGAACAATGATTAACATTTGGGAACAGGTGATGGATTGTGTAATAGCGTGTAATATCGAACCATTAGTTATTCATTGAGGATTGATGAATAATGATGAACGTAATTGAGTAGTAGTTTTTATTGTGGAATAATAATGGTTGTGTATATTTAAGGGTTTAAATAATTAATAATATATTCGAGGATGATGTTTAAAATATGCAGGATAATGTCTGTGAAGACCCGGGGTAAAACTGAGGATTTGATCATGGTTTGAAACTACTAACTATCGTGACGAATATAGTAAGATTGAGGTTTGGTTTGATGATATAGTACAGATGATTAATTGGATTAGATGTAACAAACCCCGAGTCAACCTTGGTCAAACCCTCTAGCGTCGTGTCCCTGTGAGTTGTATCTGGGTTTGAGCATATGATTAGACGTGTGTCACATCCTTTTTTAGCCGCGTGATAGTCTATTGATCGAGCTTGTATCTCGTCTCTAGGTACTACGGGACCCGCAGACTTGGATATTGTATCGGATCCTCGTCATCAGTAGCCAGACGCAGACAAGTGTACCTTGTCATCCTGTATTTTAGTTACCAGATATTTATTGATTTATTATATGCATTGTGCGTATTTTTGTTTTGAATCGTTACTTCACGTCCGGGTCACAACCGGGTGCAGACGTTCGTCGGTATCATCTGGTAACGAGTGATAGATGTTCGCAATACCTTGATGTACGTACCTATATATATCATAACCCTAGGATACGTACATACATTATTATCATGCCAGATTTTTTGTATCCTGATACTGACATCATGACCGGAGACTGGGACAACCTTAGGGTCGCGTTTGATGATAGTTACTTATGTATGACAAGACTGCTAGATAAAGGTTCAGGTTCAGAGCACAATCGTTGACCGCTTGGAAAGGAAAAGACAGTTACTAGACGTTTGGGCTCCTCTGCATGCGCTTTATATATGTATATGTCTTGTTGATATAGTATTCCTGTATCCGGAGTAGTAGTATCACCTGTGTGACTCTGTGCTCGGAGCTACGGTACACCCCGTGTGTCCTTATGTTCGGAGCTACGATTTTATTTTGGACAGCCCACGCGTCGAATATTATCTTCAAAACTGTATCTCACTTAGGTGGTTATGCTAGACTACACCGTCGTTGCACTTGTTTCTTTCTGTTATACTATGGCTTGCTGTATTTTTGTACCTTGTTACGTCCCTTTGAGGACCTGGTCCCCTGCCAGTTTTGTAGCATAGACGATTACGGAGCCCTTGGAGTTGCTGATGGAGTTGCATGTCTTGCGGGCATTTGTACCAGGTACTCATATCATTTCTACCGGCATTATGGTCATTGTATTCATATTGTTATTCATCTGCTTTTGTAGCCTAGTTTTTATAGACTCATATTTCTTCTCGAGTCTATTCGAGTTTGTGTGTTATTGGGCGGCCGACTTTATCGCATGTAGCTCTTTTTTGTATATTTCTGTTCATTGTGGATTAAGACATAGATGTTTATATTTACTGGAATATTTAGATAGTGACCATTTTTATTATAGCTTATATGTATTCGAGTCGGGCCATAGTCTGGTCAAATACGTAGCTGGCGTGTCGCATATTCCTGGTCCTATATATTTTGGGACTGGAGCGTGACATTTTTTTGTGGTGGCCCATACAGGTCCGAATTAAATCGTCTTGGTCACCTGACTGTGCCAAGCGAGCCTGCAAATTAGGAATAGATATTATGATTTATTATTGAATAGTCTCTCAATCCATAATCGATTTTAAAACTCCCTTCATAATTAATTATCGCCATTGGACTTCCCAATTGTATTCGTTCATTTTTCATCAATATCATTATCATTTTTTATCATCTCCTTTCTCTGCGGAAAGACGAATGCTTTAGCCTGATGGTTCCCTCTAGAAGAAGATTGAAGTCCAGACGACAGAAGACAGAATTTGTGTACTATTCTCTGAGAAGATTGTTACCCTTAGTAGGATAGATTGATAGGTTCTTTTTGGATTCTAGAACTAGTGTGGAAGGTTAACAAGAGAATTGGACCGAGTAGTACCCTACCCGTACTTGAGATAGCAGTGATTTGGAAAGTACTGAGAGCTGGAAAGATTGTTGATCATAACCCTCTAGAATAATTTATGGAAGTGCATAGCCAGATGCTAGAAATTAGTTGTTGTATATAATAGTAATATCAGGAACGATGTTTTGAACTAGAGGAGATAAAAAAATTTAGGCTCTCACCTGGTAGAGGATTATCAGATACCAGAAAAAATTTTGCGTGGGCTTGGGTGATATGTGACTCAGATCAATAAATAACGGAAAGAAAAAATTTGAGGAATAAAATTTTAGGCATTGAGGAGAAGGGTAACTATACATTTGGCAAGGAAGAATTTATTTTGGAGGATTGATGTTAAAAATAGAACGGGAGAATTTATTAGGAGGTTAAGTCTAGACTATGATATTGTCTTAGGCATGGATTGTTTGAACCAATACCACGCGATACTAGATTGTCAACGTGGTTGCATTATTTTTAGACCACCAGATTACCCTGAGTTTGAGTTTCTTCAGGGAGCCCGGGAGTATGGTGCCCATCTACCTTAGGAGAACACATTGTAAAAGGTAAACCAGTGTACCCCCGTATTATATCAGATTTTGAGAATGTGTTTCTAGAGAATCTTCCAGGCCTGCCACCTGACAGAGAGATTGAGTTCACTATAGAGTTAACTCCCGGAGCAGAGCGAGTTACTTTCTCTGTTTACAGACTAGCACAGAAGGAGTTGGTTGAGTTAAAAGTCCAAGTAGATGATCTCTTAGATAAGGGTTTCATACGGGCTAGTATATCTCCATGGGGAGCACCCATTTTATTTGTGCCGAAGAAGGACGGGACGGTACACTTGTGTATCGATTATAGGGAGTTAAATGCTGTAACGATAAAGAACAAGTACCCACTGTCGCGCATCGATGATTTATTTGATCAGCTTAGTGGTGCATGTGTATTCTTGAAGATCGATCTCAGCTCAGGCTATCATCATATCAAGGTACGGAGAGAGAACATTCCGAAGACGTCTTTCCGGACGAAGTATGGACACTATAAGTTTCTAGTCATGCCGTTTGGCTTAACCAATGTGCCAACAGTATTTATGAGCGTGATGAATAATGTTTTCCACCAGTACTTAGATAAGTTCATGCTGGTGTTCATCGATGACATCTTGGTATATTCCAAGAGCCAAGGGGAGCACGAGAGGCATCTCAGGATTGTGTTGGAGACGCTGGGGCAGGAGAGGTTGTACGTCAAGCTCAGCAAATGTGAGTTTTGTTTGGATAAAGTACCCTTCCTGGGACACATAATTACCGAAGATGGACTATCAGTTGACCCGGAGAAGATAGCTGCAGTTGAGACATGGCCAACCCTAGTTGCAGTTGAGACATGGCCAACCCCTACAACAGTCACGGAGATTAGGAGCTTTCTCGGACTTGCCGAATATTATCAGAGGTTCGTAGAAAAAATTTGAGGATTGCTGCGCCTATGATGCGACTGACTCATAAAGGCGAGGAGTTTATCTGGACCGAAGAGTGTCAGACGGCTTTCGATGAGCTGAAGAAGCGTCTGACATCAGCACCGATTTTGATACTTCATTCAGGATCGGAAGGATTTGTAGTGTACAGTGATGCGTCTGGGAGCAGATTAGGATGTGTACTGATGCAATACGACAAAGTGATGGCCTACGCATCGGGACAACTGAGAGTTCATGAGAAGAACTATCCAACGCACAATCTAGAGTTAGCTGCAGTGATATTGGCACTAAAGCCATGGCGATACTACCCTTATGGAGAGCGTGTTAAGATTTACACAGATCATAAAAGTCTGAAGTATGTCTACACACAGAAGAAGATCGACATGAGACTGAGGCGATGGCTAGAGTTGATGACAGATTATGATATCGAGTTGCAGTACTACCCTAACAAGGCGAATGTAGTAGCAGATGCCTTAAGCAGGAAGCCTATGGCATACTTTTTAATGACTCAGCGGCAATTGCTAGAGGATCTCCAGGAGCTTGGGATAGAGATTGTATTGCCAAACATGGATGGACAGATGGCCAGTCTCGAGATTCAGTCCATATTGATTTAGAGGATCAAGGCAGCTCGGCCTACAGATGCGAGATTTTGATGACTGCGAGAGAGGACAGAGGCCGGCATGCAGACGAGACTCAGGATTCATGAAGACGGAACATTGAGGTATGGAGATCGCCTATATGTTCCGAGTAGCGAGCTACGTCAGGAGTTGATGACCGAGGCTCATAGCTCTATTTATTTTATTCATCCCGGGGGTACGAAGATGTATCGAGATTTGAGACAACACTGCTGGTGGCATGGGATGAAGAGAGAGATTGCAAGATTCGTGGCGAGATGCTTGGTTTGTCAGCAAGTCAAGGCTGAATATCAGAGGACTGCAGGACTATTGCAGCCGCTTCCCATTCTCGAGTGAAAGTGGGAACACATTACCATGGACTTCGTCTCAGGATTCCTACGGAGCCCTAGTGGGAAGGATGCAGTTTGGGTTGTCGTAGACAGACTGACCAAGTCTGTACATTTCTTGCCCTTCAGGGTTGGGCAGTCCACGGAGATATTAGCTGACATGTATATGAGGCAGATAGTACAACTACATGGAGTGTCTGTCAGCATTGTATCAGATCGTGATTCCAGATTTATGTCATATTTTTGGCGGAGTATGCAGGAGAGTCTAGGAACTCATCTCAAGTTCAGCACTGCATATCATCCACAGAGTGATGGCCAGTCAGAACGCACGATACAGATACTAGAGGATATGTTGAGAGCGTACATGATCGACTTTGGAGGATCATGGGAGGACCATTTACACTTGGTAGAATTCTTCTACAATAACAGCTACCATGCTAGCATACAGATGGCACCTTATGAGGCACTGTATGGCAGGAAGTGTAGGTCATCAGTATATTGAAGTGACGTGGGAGAGCGTCAGATATTGGTCCAGAATTGGTGACCCAGACAGTGGAGAAAGTCAAGCAGATTCAGAGCCACCTGCGTGAAGCACAGGACAGACAGAAGCATTGGGCAGATACGCACCGCAGACCTTAGGAGTTCAAGGAGGGTGACCATGTATTTTTGAAGATATCGCCTACTCGTGGTACTATTAGATTCGGAGGCAGAGGCAAGCTGAGTCCGAGGTACATCGGACCTTTTGACATCTTGGAACGAGTTGGCAAAGTGGCTTATCGTCTTGCATTGCCTCCATCATTAGAAGGAGTGCATGACGTATTTCACATATCGCAGTTGAGGAGATACGTGGTAGACCCTAGTCATGTGCTTGATCATTCAGAGATTACAGTCGGGCCCAGTTTAATCTACGTGAAGCAGCCAGTGGGGATACTCGATCACAGTGAGAGGACTTTGAGAGGTCAGACTATTCGACTGGTCAGAGTTGCATGGAAGCATCATTCGCCAGGCGAGTCTACCTGGGAGTGCGAGGATTCTATTCGGCATATTTTCCGTATTTATTTGAGGATCGAGGTACGAATTTACGTACCGCATTTGATTACCAGTTTGCCTTTAAATTCTCGTAGCTATTATTGTGCTTTACTTTTAATTTCGGGGACAAAATTTTTCTAAGTTGGGAAGGATGTAAACCCCCTCATTTATTTTTATAGATAGCCGGATTATGGGCTAAAAAATTTTGGTTCAGCATCAAGTATTGAGGTTTAGAATCAAGGTTGCAGATGTCTGATCTATTTAATTAAACCCTTGGTGCACCCTACCGTTGTTGCAATATTCGGAGCCCAACATTAGCCCATAATTTCCAACAAGTTGTTTCATTCTAGACTTGACACGTCAATTTAGGCGCTGGACTTTTCCGTCACTCAAAATCATAATCCCTTGTGCCCTAATTTAATTAAACAACTTCCCGTATCCAGAATCTATTATTTAATCCCGTGTCGCACACATGTGTCATTGCCATCAATTTTAAGACACCAACTCAACCCGTTGAGCCAGACTAATTAAAATGTCAAGGACTGACACCAAGCCTACACCTTTCATGACCTTTGTGTCACTCCCAATTGAGACCACATGTGCCCCATTTAATTTAAGAGCACAGGACATTTTATTTTAATTTAATTGGGGATACCAACTTTGACTAATTTTATTTTTAATCCCAAATTAATCCAATGTCCCATGAATTAAGCTCATGCAAAACACACAACACCCCCTCATCCTATAAAATACCAAACACCAATTCTCCCACAAATTTTTTATCATTTAATATATTTGTGCTAATACCCAAATTTAGGGGACTTATTTGCAAATATTGTATTAGGTGTCATCCCCTCATTGGCCCAAGCCAATGAAGAAGGCTCACCCTCACCCTTGACCGGTTCAACCCAACCCCACTCTCTCCTTGGAATGAATAAATTTTCTTCATGAGAAATCCAAGCCATTCATTTAAATTAGGAGTCATCCTCACCACACACTCACATCACCACTCCCTATAAAATGTCTTTTCACTACACACTTTCCAACCAACCCTAATCTCCAAACTTGGGAAACCCTATCCCCTCTCTCTTTCCTCCCTCCTCACAAAAATCCACTGCCACTTTTTCCTTTTTTCTTCTTCCTCTCCTCTTCTCCTTCTAAACCTAGTTTCAACCACTCGATCGGCCCCCCCTACTCTGGCCGGCCGAGTATCTAGAATGACCACCACTCGCCTCCTCTAATGCCGGCAGAACCACCACCACCACTACTGCTTCTCCCCCTTCCAGCATGCGACGATGGGCCGGGTTCTGGCGTGCGCCGGTCCAACGGTGAGCATGACTCCCTCAGCATGGTTCAGGCCAAGGACGTCTACTTCGTCGACGACGTACTCTGGCTCCAGCCGCTGATGATCTGCCGGACCACCGACTTCAACCGTCTCTCCTCTCTCCACATCGTCGCCTCCAATGGCCAGCTCGAGGTTCTTCCGATGCCGCTAGATCGGACTCTGGATCCGGATCTGCTGAACCGATAGCAGCAGCTCCACCGCTTCTTCCCCGAGCTCCGACCAACTCTTCCTCCCAAGCCACCACCCGAGCCACCCCATTCCCGCTGCCTCCAGTCACCCCCACCCTCCGGCCAGCGATATCCCGTACCGCCCCCACGCTCAACGTCGAAGTTCCAACCACCACCACCACATCAACCTCGCCTGGGTCCTCCATCTCCAGTCACCACTGCCACCACCTCGGTCGGCCTCTACCCTGCTTCTCCTCCTAATTATCCTCCTCCTCCTAATCATCATCAGCATCATCATCATCCTGATCATCAATATCCTCATCACCCACACAACCACGACCTCCCCCTCCGGCGTGTAGCCACCGCAGCAACCACCACGCCGCCAAGGTGAGCTACTCCTCTATGTATCTTTTTGTGTTGTTTACTATTTATTAGTTGGGTTAGCGTTAGGGTTGTTTTGAATGGCATGTAGAAATTTTAGGTTGAATACATGATATAATATGCATGAATGGTGGTAAATAAAATAGATTTATCTAAGGGTTGCTATACATAGAATTTTAGTATTATATATGCATGTGAGAGTTTAGGTTTAATACATGTTTGAATATGCAAAGATGTTCATGGATGGAGGATATGAAATATATACATGCGAGGATTAGAAATGTGATATATGTTGAGGTTGGGTTTTAAGTGCCATATGAGACATTTAGGGTGTTGTCCTATTTAATATATGCATTTTTATTATTGTTGATGAGTAGATTTAAATTATTGGGAAACGATACTATGATATTGGAACAATGATTAAAATTGGGGAACAGGTGATGGATTGTGTAATAGCGTATAATATCGAACCATTAGTTATTCATTGAGGATTGATGAATAATGATGAACGTAATTGAGTAGTAGTTTTTATTGTGGAATGGTAATGGTTGTGTATATTTAAGGGTTTAAATAATTATTAATATATTTGAGGATGATGTTTAAAATATGCGGGATAATGTCTGTGAAGACCCGGGGTAAAACTGAGGATTTGATCATGGTTTGAAACTACTGACTATCGTGACGAATATAGTAAGATTAAGGTTTGGTTTGATGATATAGTACAGATGATTAATTGGATTAGATGTAACATACCTCAAGTCAACCTTGGTCAAACCCTCTAGCGTCGTGTCCCTGTGAGTTGTAGCTGGGTTTGAGCATATGATTAGACGTATGTCACATCCTTTTTTAGCCGCGTAATAGTCTATTGATCGAGCTTGTATCTCGTCTCTAGGTACTACGGGACCCGCGGACTTGGACGTTGTACCGGATCCCCGTCATCAGCAGTCGGACGCAAGCAAGTGTACCTTGCCACCCTGTATTTCAGTTATCAGATATTTATTGATTTATTATATGCATTGTGCGCATTTTTGTTTAGAATCGTTACTTCACGTCCGGATCACAACCGGGTGCAGACGTCCGTCGATATCGTCTGGTAACGAGTGATAGATGTTTACAATATCTTGATGTATGTACCTGTATATATCATAACCCTAGGACACGTCCATACACTATTATCGTGCCAGATTTCCTGTATCCTGATACTGACATCATGACCGGAGACTGGGATGACCTTAGGGTCGCATTTGATGATAGTTACTTCTGTATGACGAGACTGCTAGATAGAGGTTCAGGTTCAGCGCACAATCGTTGACCGCTTGGAAAGGGAAAGATAGTTACTAGACGTTTGGGCTCCTCTGCATGCGCTTTATATATGTATATGTCCTGTTGATGTAGTTTTCCTGTATCCGGAGTAGTAGTATCACCCGTGTGACTCTGTGCTCGGAGCTACGGTATGTCCCGTGTGTCTCTGTGTTCGGAGCTACGGTTTTATTTTGGACAGCCCACACGTCGAACATTGTCTTCAAAATTGTGTCTCACTTAGGTGTTTATGCTAGACTACACCGTCGTTGCACTTGTTTTTTTCTGTTATACTATGGCTTGCTGTATTTTTGTACCTTGTTACGTCCCTCTGAGGACCTGGTCCCCTGCCAGTTTTGTAGCATAGACGATTACGGAGCCCTTGGAGTTGCTGATGGAGTTGCATATCTTACGGGCATTTGTACCAGGTACTCATATCATTTCTACCGGCATTATGGTTGTTGTATTCATATTGTTATTCATCTGCTTTTGTAGCCTAGTTTTTATAGACTCATATTTTTTCTCGAGTCTATTCGAGTTTGTGTGTTATTGGGCGACCGACTTTAGCACATGTAGCTCTTTCTTGTATATTTTTGTTCATTGTGGATTGAGACATAGATATTTATATTTACGGGATTATTTAGATAGTGACCCTTTTTATTACAGCTTATACGTATTCGAGTCGGACCATAGTCTGGTCGAATGCGTAGCTGGCGTGTCGCGTATTCCTGGTCCTATGTATTTTAGGACTGGAGTGTGACAGACTGGGATGGACCCAGATCAGATGTTGCAGGTGCGACAATTGGGAGAGCACCATCATCATGGATGTTATACTCTTATTGGTACGTTAGGCCTGACATTGTTGTTCCTGCAATAGCTTCTTCGGATGGGATAGAAATCGTATAGTAGGATTTTGAGTTCTTGCCCTTAGTCTTGGTGGCATAAGGTGTTGTCTGCTGCATCAATTATGGAGGAAGATTGGGATAAACCCATATGACCTCCGCACACGACATGGTGAGAGGTATCAGCCCGGCTATTTGGTCACAAGCTGGCGAAAGATTGATGATCTCCATCGTTGCCTGAGGAATTGGAATTACTCTGTCTTGGAAATCTGTTGCCAAAAAGTTACCGAATTGGAGTGATACCATGTTAGCGGAACCGTCTTTTCATCGAAGTCCAAGGCTAGTGGCTTGGTGTCGAGCAAACGCAGGATGTACCGCTTCAGCGTGTAATAGTCCCATGTTGCATGATGGACGTAATGATGGTAGTGTCAGTACTTTGGATTATTCACCACGGCTGCCTCAATAGGGGGTTTGACGTCGGGGAGCCGAAGCTTGTTCCCCTGCATCAGCACATTAAATATTTCTATGACATCATTGTCTTCGAAAGAGTAGGTATCTTTCGGCTTTGGAGCTTCTGTCGGCTTCTGCTCTGACTTCTTGGTCAAGTTAGTGACAAGGGCCTACTTTTTTTGTCGTCACGACTATTGTTACCGTTGTTGTTGTTGTTATTATTGTTGTTATAAGGATATTTTCCCCTATCATCCGTGACGGAGATCTGTATTCCCAAGAGCCGGGCGTCCTTTACCTTCTTCTCAGTGCCGACAGCGTTTATGATGAACATCGTCCAGTCTTTGAATCGACTGTCGCCCATCCAAAGACTGACTGTTGGAAGAAGGTTTCTGGGGCACATATCCATCAATGTGGACTCAGGATTGCCAGGAGGCATCTTCAGTGCTGCTTTCTTGTATCTTTCGATGTAGGCGCGTACATGCTCCTTATCTTTCTAAATAATGTCCATTAAGGAGGACATTGTCATGTCGCTTCCCCTGTAATAGAATTGGGCGAGAAAAAGACCCTTTAGGTCATCGAACGATAAAATACAGTTGTCTTGTAGACTACGAAACCAGTCAAAGGCTACTCCGGATAATGCCCCACAAAGAGCTTAGTGAGGAAAATGTCACTGTGAGGTAGGTGTCCCGTTGCCGTCTCGAAGTAACACATGTATTGGCGGAGAGATGTCTTCCCGTCAAATGGGTTCAGATTGAAAGGCTTGTACTTTGACGGATATGGCACATCTCTCTACTCGAGAGGATATGGTTTTCGTATCCCGATCTCGCAGAGTGTGTCCCTATTGCCCAGCGAGTCCAGGCTTGCATTGACTCGCTCATGGTCTGCATCATGGCCTCGAGGGCTTCGAGGCACTGTCGATCACTGGGGCCTTCGTACTTGTCCCCTGCCATGTATGATTTTCTTATATGAGGTGAGATGGAAGGGACGATAAACGTAGCATTTTCTGCCTCGGACTCTTGCAACGAATAGTCATCGGAGAAAATTGGTAGTGCGGTGCCTCGTTCGGACTCCGATGGAACACTACCCCCAGCATAGGAGGTTGCATCTTCTTTATTAGGGTGGCTACCCCCAGGGATATCAGTACCCATTCTATGGGAATCTTCGTCATCTCGGAATGCTGGATTATCGTAGAGTTCTGTGGGATTGTGACCCCCAGCTTCTACAGTCATCTAGGGCCCCAAGTAAGAGGTATCCCTTGTGGTTGGCAGCTTCTTCTTTGAGCGGGTGCCCAGGAAAACATCCTCTGCTTGTCCTCCTTGGATCCACCTCCTTGAAACATTGGTCGAGAGTAACAGACTGGAGGAGCTGGACTTCTTACCTCCCATCGCGAAGGGGACCTTCAAAGTCGAATAGCATGAGGCAAAGGTCGACTCCTCCTCCTTTGGTGCTTGCACCTGGTCACCGGGCTGCTGCTGGCTGCGTACCCTTGGTTGCAGTCGTTGGAATACCGAATGCATGTTTGCAGGTACCGCTACCCGATTACAGTAGCAATTGATGGTAATATTGGTACGAAGATGCCCGAAGGGGCTATTTTACATGCCTTGGTTGCTTTTCTCTTTTGCGCTTGTGATTGATCATGTTGCGCAAGTCACTCGAGGGCTGATTTACCTTCACACCCTTGTTATAAGCACATGGGTGTGTTGGTATTGTTTCTACTCCCTGACCTGGGGTTCTTGGAAGAACTTTTCATTAGATCCAGTTCATCACCATGAGGAGATCCGATATTGTTCGTATTTATAGCCATCGTACTGATGGGCTATGGGTGCCGCATATAACTCTGTTTGGTAGCCGCATAAGGCACCTTCAACAGAATACGGTTGCAACTATAGCCGCATGCCATGACAGATTGCCACATGGTCTTGGTTGAGATATGTTGTTGAAGAGATATCAAATTTGTTTTTATGGGCAGATTGCCACGTGGCCGCATAAGGCTCTACCAAAAGTCCCATAGCGAGATGTCCTCAATAAATAGCGGTAGCATACTATATCCATATTTCCTATGGTACGAGATCATGAGTACATATGTTGGAAATCTGTTACATTTCAAGGATTTTCATTAATATTCAAGGTTTTGAGTACATACGATGGGAATTTTTTGTAAGGGTTTCCATGAGTTCTCGCCAAAAAGAACCTCTTCCATTAAAAGACGCCCCCGTACTATTTTTGCCACAGACACAAGTGGGCCCAACAACAAAGCTCAATGCTTTTTGGCTCACCACTCCATTTGCAAACCTCACTATACGGGAAATAATCCATACTGATGGATAGCAAAGGAAGAGCAGGAGCAGACGCTCTACAACTAGGCGAAAAGACCGACGACAGGAATGACAATTAATCTGAATCCTGTCATTGCCGCCACAAGCCCCCAACCGGAAGCAAGCCGCATAGAGGGAAGAAATGCAGCTAGCATGCTGCATGAATAAGGACGACTCAACGCGTGATCCAGGATGTTCATCCTCGTCTCCTAGGTCAAGCCTTACCGAACTGTCCTCGTCTCCGGGATCAGTCCTAGGCGAACCGTCCTCTTCTCCTGGATTAGTTCTTGACGAAGAACCGCCGCATAAGCGTGACATTCCTTTTGAATGACGGGTGTTATGATATCCTTCCATGCTCCATCATAAGCAACACGAGCGAGGACAGAACCTGCAAAAAGAAGACATGCATCAGTCTCAGTGAAGATCGTATAAAGACACAACTGCCGCATACTGTTGCCCGACTGTAAAACCCCATTCCTGGAAAAACCATATTAATTAGTTATTTGTGGTAATTATGAATAGAGGGAATGTATTTTTATTGAATTTCTAATTAAGATATTGTACATCTAAGGGATTTATGAAGCTATTATATTTTTCCTAAATTTTATTCCATGTAGAAGACCCTTTGACAGTTGCTACCTTAACCATATACACCAAATACCCTATCCAGATAGGTATATGTATATATATATATAGATTTTATTAATAATAAAAAAAAGAATAGAAAATAGAATTTCCTATCAGACCAAACCCGCAACCCGTTAAACACACCCGCGCGTAAAGTAAGGAAATAGGAGTTCTCCCCGCGTAAACAAACAACAGCAACTCGCTCACCACACCGCGTATACTTCTTCGCGCGTAAACTGTAGCAGCAACAGTATTAAAACCACCGCTTATTTTACCCCGCGTAAACTCTTCTTTTCACTGACGCGTAAAACCCAAACCATAACTCAATAGGAGAAGAAATATCAGCAGCAGAAGCAAAACCCAATTTTGCCTTACCATACGTGTAAGCTCCTCATTCCACCACTCCTTAATACTAATATTACTAAATACCCCCAGCCGAAACCAAAACCAATGAAAAGAAAACATCAGCGGTAGTAGTTTTAGTTTTCTTAAACACTAAGTTTTCCCACCGCCTCTTATTCTCTATATATATATCCATAAACCTTACGTCTTCAACTTACACGGTTGTGAACTCTTGCACTATACGGAACCTTGCTCGGTAAGTATACCTTGCCACAGTACTATTATTTATATTCCAAAGGATGCATGATTCTATTTTATTTATATATTTGCATTGGACCCTGTTTATGAGACCACCCCAGTATTATGGAGTATTATTTGGATTCATTGGCCGTGATACAAGTTTTTACACGAGTTGTGAGTCTCATATAGATTCCAGACTACGTATTGGGTTGGCCGCCTGTACGTAAGAGTCGTGCGTTAGGAGTAACTGCTGATAGAAACTTTGTATGCTAGTAGACCTGGCAGTTATTTAGAGAATTTATCATATCATGGATATGGCATGCTTAAAGCATAGGGTGGGGAGAACAATAAGTAAAACATTTGGGCTCCTTTGCACTTTTTCCTGTACGCCCGGATTCTCCACCGGAGAAACAGATGATGATGACTACTATATATTACTAGTGGCCTCTGCCGTTCAAAAGACGACATGCTTTGAGGCCTCTGATTCTCCAAGAGGGTGACGCCAATCCCATATTTTTAGCCATATAGCCCACTTGGTGGAAAGTTGTTCTCAAACTGTATTCACTTAGACGGTTAGGCGACCCATTAGATGTTTATTTTTCAGTACTTATTGGCATATTTTTATGTATCTTGTTACGTCCCTCTGAGGACCTGGTCCCTTTCCAGATATGGACGAGCGGGAGTACCCACAGGAGTACGGACCGGGACCCGACTCCACTTACCAGGATAAGGAGATCTTACCCTCAGAGTATCTATGATTATTGTCACTGTTTAGAGATTTTGTTGCTACCTCGGGATAGTCATTTTATAGTAGATTTGTTTCCACCCGATTATCCGATTTACTACACAACTTGGGTATTCAGTGATATTTTTAACTCTTATTTCCTACTGATTATTTGTGTTGTGGATGAGATATAGATTCTGTGAGACTTGTTGTGACAGTATATTACCACTGATGGATTGAATGTTCATATACAACATACGTATGTATATGGTTTCCATATATTGGAGTTCGTATACATACGGCTGGGCATGTTACGTATTCCTAGTCCTACATATTTTGGGACTGGGACGTGACACCGGCCGCAGAGACGCACTACCGAGTCTCCATACACGAGCAAGAGGAGATCTCATCCATGTGGTCGAGCCAGAGATAAAGCTCTGCGCTCATAAAAGAAGATGACCCCCACCCATGCGGCCACGCCAAAGCTCGGCGTGCATGTTACAGATGAGTGCTCATCCATACGACAGAACTCTGTAAAAAGGTATGCGCATGTCCAAGACAAGTCTCCATCCATGCAGCAGAACCTTGTAAAAAGGTTTACACACACCCCTGCAGCGTGACGGTGTACTGGTGCCTCTGTGTCCTTCACAGCCCAGTATGAGAAGTGCGGTACTACCCTACTTCCAAGCAAAATATCCAGATCAAGAGGCTACGGATTGAGACCACCCCTGATAAATTCTTCGACGAGGAGAGTCGCAGCCTTCGGTATCCCCCACAGAAAAAAGGGAAATGAAGCGAGGGGATAAAGTTCTCTCTCTCTCCTGGCCGCCTATTTATAGGCTTCAACAATGCGTGGGGAAGATCGAGGCAATGAACCCAACGGTTAATAAGGATTAATATGCATCTCGATTCTCGCAATCCACCCTAATCTCCTTGGAAGTCGGTGCCCCGATCCCCATGCCAAGGAATAGCTCAGAATTCGGAGAGATCCGGTTAAAAGATTAAGCAAATCCACTGATTTAATGATCCGACAGTCTGACATGATCGACTATATGGCATGTCGCTCATATACGGCCAAAACTCAACCATGCTTCTTATTCAAAGTATTCCAAACTGGCCAAACTTTGGAAACTTTGAAGGGGTTCTTATAGAAGCATAAAAATTATGCAGGCCGCATAAGAGCTCCTGTACTCCAAATGAAAGAAAGACGCATAGAGCCGCACAGGAGCTATGCGACTAGAACAACCACCGCATAGGCGGCCCTCATGCGGCCTTATCATCCTCAGAATACGGGAGCTGCATAAAGAAATATTTTATTTTACAAAAGGGGGGGTTACAACATGTAGCCATTAAGGCCCATACATAATAAAAAATAAAGAGAGGAAGACGCAATCAGTCGCAAGTCTCATAAAGCACATTCCGCAACATCCGGGAGCGAACGTATGCCCGCACGATAAAACTGTCGGCGCACTCCTTCCCTCCATTCCAATGTCTCCCTCTCCTCTGGAGTTACAGGCAGAAGGCAAAGTTCAGAGTGGACTCTAAAGGCCGAGCAAGAGCCTCCAAAGACAACCCCAATGATGACAGAAAGCTTTCAGCCGCAAACAACTCACCATCACCCCGTTCCCTCCATCCAGACGAAAGTGCCATAACAACCGGCGGAGAACCAAAAGCTCATCCCTCACGAGACCCTCCAAGTCTGGACCCTCTGATACCCGAGCACTGAGACGTAGCAGGGAGGAGCCGACGAGGAAGCAAAGTGGGTGGCCAGGGTTCCCAACTAGAATCTTCCTTGGAAGACATGTTTGATGAACTGGAACACGACGGATTATGGCAGTGGTATTTATAAAGAAAGCGACGGTTCGTGTGACGGCAATAATTGCAATAATGAACCTAGAAAGGGTGAATCCTACGATTTGCCTTCCGAAAAGTCTGCATGCAACCAACGGTTAAACCCCAAGAAGTCTGCAGGAAGGCGGTTAAGCTTCCCAAAAAGGTTGAGCCAAGCCTTAAAAATACTAGCTTGACAGCACGCGTTCCTGCGTCCCAACAAGTCAACAGTCATGCACCCCAAAAAAGAGGCTCAAATCAGGCCGCAGAGTCACCCTGTAACCCAACGAAAGGCAACATCCATGCGTCCCCAAATTAGCCAAAGTAGCTTGGCCGCAAAAGGACCTAACATGGTGTCCTGTCAGCAGGATCGTCTCTGACACAGAATCCTAATAAAAAGGATTTTCTGACTTCCACAAAAGACTTAAATACGCTAAACGACAGAAGTCTCACGTCAGTACAGAACTTCACTCTCGATGGAGGTGTAATGCCACGTGTACAGCACAACTGGCCCCATGGGTCCCAGACTCCATGCGTTCCATGCGTCTCTGTCCCATGCATCCCAGACTCCATACGTTCCATACGTCTCGGGCCCCACGTATTCCAGACTCCATGTGTTCTATGCATCTCGAGCTCCACGCATCCCAGACTCCATACGTTCTATGTGTCTCTGGACACATGGGTTTCAGACTCCATGAAGACCAAATCTTGCTGTTATGACAATAGTGATTCTCTTCACCAAGTGCGGACTATGTGTCAAGCTTACCAAGTCACGCCCACAAAGGACGAGAACTACCCAAATCTTCAAATACAAAAAATTCTAACAAGCGCCTGTGTGGCAGCTTGGCCTGCTCGCGGTTATAGCTACACTATGTTAAGAAGGGACACATGGGATGACCATAAATAGTAGGGTACCATACCCATACAGAAGGGCTATCAGTGAATTTATACTCGAGCAAGAGAGAAGAGCTTCCGCATCAGATCGTCCATGGAGTAAAGAGATTTGCTATACTCCTAACCCTCCATCATTACCCCCCAAGAACACAAAATTTGTACTTAGAATGTCTGTTTAGGACTCCTCTCTATACTCTCTTTTCGTTTGTTTATTAAATAAAGTTCTTTCTTAAAGACTTTCAAATTTAATAGCCAACAGTTATCTTTTTCTGAGACGTCGTCTTCACGAGTCTCGGAGCATCTTCGAGTGATGAATGATGTGTTAGAGCTTCTGAAGATGAGATTCCTAATTTCTATTCCTAATTTACAGGCTCGCTTGGCACAGTCAGGTAACCAAGACGATTTAAATTGGACCTGCATGGGCTATCACAAAAATCTGTCATACCCCAGCTCCAAATATAAGGAACTGAGCCACATGGCAATGGCCAGCGGGTATACTTTGACGGGCATCCCAATCTAATAGACCCGACAGAGTGCACCTAAGTTGTAAAGTATAATGATAAAACCCAACATATAACACATAGACAGTAAAACTAAATCTTATCCATAGACAACTAAAATATAGAGCACATAGAGAAAAACAAAACTACTAATGTACATAAGGAAAATAAGACAGGAAATGTATCATAATACAAATACGAGTAGAGTCACATGAGAACAAACCCGCTAATATAAATACTGAAATGAAGGAAAAGCAGTAAGATAACTAGGAACGGTATCTGAATGCTAGATAGTAATATCAGCCCAGGGTGAAGTCACTACCAGAGATCAAACGAAGTCCTCGGAAGGATCGCGTCCTCTGCAACAGGTCCTGCTCCTGGATATACACCCGGTCCGTACTCCTCCGGGTAGTCCTCCTCGCCTAAGCCTGGAAGGAAACCAGCTCCTCAGAGGGATGTAACAAGGTACAAAAATAGTATGCCATAGTATAACAGAAAGAAAGAAGTGCAACGCCGGTGTAATCTAGCATAACCACCTAAGTGAGACACAACTTTGAAGACAGTGTTCGACGCGTGGGCTATCCAAATATAAAACCGTAGCTCTGAGCACAGAGACACACATGACGTACCGTAGCTCAGAGCAAAGAGTCACACGGGTGATATTACGACTCCGGATACATGAACACTACATAAATAGGAACATATACATATATATAGCGCGTGCAGAGTAGCCTAAATGTCTAGTAACTGTCTTTCCCTCCCAAATCGGTCAACGAGTGTTCGCTGAACCTGAACCTCTATCTAATAGTCTTATCATACTGAAGTAACTATCAACAATCACGACCCTAAAGTCATCCAGATTCTGGTCATGCTGACAGTATCAGGATACAGGAAGTCCAGCACGATGACGGTGTCTGAATGTGTCCTAGGGTTCTGATGTAACCAAGTAGGTATATCAAGGTATCGCGAACATCTAACAATCGATACCAGACGTTACCAACGAACGTCTGCACCCGGTTATGACCCGGACGCTAAGCAACGATTCTGATCCAAAGCGTTCATAATATATAGATAAAATAAATAGTAATCTGGAAACTGAGATACAGGATGGCAAGGTACACTTGTCTGGATCCGGATGTTGAAGGTGGGGCTCCGGTACAATGTTCAAGTCTACGGATCCCGAAGTACCTAGAGACGATATATAAAATTAATCAATAAACTATCACGATGCTATTCTAAAATAAGAGGTGACACACTTCTAGCATATGCTTCTGTCTTAGTTACATATAGCTCACATAGACACTAATTAGAGGGTTGACCCAAGTTGGACTAAAGGAACGTTGCATCAAATACGATCAACAATCAGTATAACATCATCAAAGAAAATCTTCAATCCCCTAATATTTATCATAGTGATTTCAATCGTTCAAGCTATGCTCATCCTCAACCATACCATCATTGTATTCACAGACGTTATTATGCACATTCAATTATTCATCCTTAAATAAATTAGTTATTAATTATCAAGCTCTCAATAAATAACCGTCATTATAATATTATAATACCATTTCACATATACACCAAATCCTCAATATTCACCATCAAAATACGCATGTGAAGTATTCATGAACCCTAAACCTAACTAGGGTCTCTCTAGCACAAGCAAACATAACTACACTAAAAAAAAGAGAAGGGTGAGGAGTTATCCCGGTGGCTGCGGGTGGTGGCAGCGACGATGCAGCGGCTTCGGTCAGGGATGGCATCAACCGCAGGGGTGGCATGCACGTCGATCGAGGTAGTGGGGGTATTTGGCTGCATGAAAGAGGTGTTGCTCGGCTACGTGAAGGAGGTGTGGCTGGTGGTGGTGGTCGTGGAGATGGTGAAGCTGGTCGTGGAGGTAGTGGTATTGGAGGTGGTCGACGTGGTGGTACTGGCCGTGGAGGTGGTGGTCGTGGTAGTGCTGGCAGTGGAGGTGGTGGTGCGAGGGTGTTGATGATGATGGCGGGTGGAGGTGTAGGAGGTGATTGACGCGGTGGTGCTGGCCGTGGGAGGTGGTGGTGCGAGGGTGCTGATGATGATGGCGGATGGAGGTGTAGGAGGTGATGGTCGCGGTAGTAATGGCCATGGAGGTGGTGGTAGTGGTAGTGTGAGGTGGACGTGGTAGTCGTGGGGTGCTGAAGCTGCTGCGGGTGGTGGTACTGCTGCGGGTGAAAGCAGCAGTGGATGTGGCCGGAGTGGTTTGGCAGCGGCGGTGGGGGAGCTAAGGGAGGAGGCTTGCTGTGGGTGGCAGCGGGTGGTGGTGCTACTGTGGGTGAAGGCAGCAGTTAGAGCTTGGCCGGAGAAGAAGCGGGTGATGGCCGAAGTTGAAGAAGAAGTAAAGAAGGAGAAGAAGTGAAGAGGAAGAGCTTCGGCTGTGTGAAGGAAGAGGGAGGGGAGAGATAAAGGGGGACGGGTTTTGTCACGCCCCAGTCCCAAAAATACGTAGGACTAGGACACGTAAGCATGCCAGCCGTATGGATATGGCAACTCCAATATATGGAAACCAAATCCACACGTATGCTGTAATATGAATATCAAATCCACAAGTGGTATAAAATATACGTCACAAGTCACAGGGTATAATCTAAATCTCATCCACAGAAAATCAAATATAAATAAATAACCAGTATCTATGAAACTAGATCTCAATATAAATATCTAAGGATGATAGTTGGATGGAAACAAATCCACTACCAACTCGAATATAAGAGTAAATACAATATGAGTACAACATAATCAAACGCAATATAAGAATACCAGCTATCAATCACGGCTCGAAGAGAAGACATCCACGAAGCATATAACCATCCAAATCTGCGCTCCTGCAAATACTCAAGAACAGATACACCTAGCAGGGGACCAGGTCCTCAGAGGGACATAACAAGATACTTAAACACATGCCAATAAAGTACTGAAATAAATATCCAAAGGGTTCGCCTAACCGTCTAAGTGAATGCAGTTAAGAATAACTTTCCCCACAAGTGAGCTATCTGGCTGAAAACTGGGATTTGGCATGATTCCCTTTTGGGGATCCAGGAGACCAAAGGCATGTCGTCTTTTGAACGGCGGAGGCCCGCCAATGTACATAATATATATATATGGGTCATTACCACCCGTATCTCCGGCGGAAAATCCGGGCGCACAGAAAAAAGTGCAAAGGAGCTCAAATGCGGTACTTGTTGTTCTCCCCACCCCATGCTCTAAGCATGTCACATGCATGAAATAATTTGGTTCATAGCCTATTCTTAGTACCCTAGCCCAATCCTGCAACCAAACAATGACAAGGATGGGACCACCGTACTACAATAGGCTATGTCCCTAGACCTCTAATAACTGCTAAGTCTACTAGCATGCAAAGTTTCTAACATCAGTTATTCCTAACGCACGGCCCACACGTACAGGAGGCCAACCCTGCACGCAAGTCCATGATCTACATGAGACTCACAACTCGTGTAACAACTGTGTCACGGCCAATGAACCTAATGATGCAACATGATAATGGGGTAGTCTCATAAACAAGGTCAATGCAAATACATAAATAAAAACATACCGCGACGACACCGTCGCGCGTATTTTATATAACAGTTAAAATATATAAACTAAAGACAGAAATAAAGATGCATGCAACTTATGGAATATAAATAACAGTACAATGGCAAGGTATACTTGCCTGGCAAGAAGTTGCAAAATATAACGTCCAGATATCCAATACACAGGACCAGAAGCTATGGCCTCAGAACAAATATCTTCGGATACTGAAATAGATATCACCAACATTTCCAGAATAAGAAAAATAGCTAGAAAGCACTTCCCTTTCGTCCAATTTGGACACAGGGGCAAAACCGTAATTTCGGGTCAAAGTGGGGTCCATGTGTGGCCCACTTTGCACCAAAAAGTGTGTCAGGATTAAAGGTCTCCAAATTTGTCAAACTTAGTGTCAACAAGTCAGAAACGATGATACTAACCCAACGGAACTTCCAGAATTGGATTCCGATGAGCCGATCACAAAATCGCCCGTCAAGTGGAGCCGTAGGGCCCACGATACGCAATTTTGTCAACGTTTTCAGAATCGAACCAAACTTGGGTCACAAAACCAGCGTATTGCTATGAGTCCGATGGCGCAAGTTTTATTTCGATCGGACGTGTGTACACAAAGTTACGACGTATTCCAGAACAGGCGGATACGAGACGTTGTTGGCGGATACGTGTTGATTTCGGTGTGCACGCACATCCAAATCAACTTCTGCAAAATCTCGCACGTCCGTATCAACGGCGCGCATGTTTCGATGAAGACCGCGCGCGACCAAGTCGTCCCGTTTGGAGGGACGCACTCAGTTCCGGGGTGAAATAGGGCATTGGTTTTCCTGTTTTTGGATCGCAGTTTGTGATCGCCACAGGACGCGATGCATCGAGCGGGTTGTACGTGCATCGAGGGGGTTACACAGTCTATGCGTCATAACTAACAAAACGGAAATCAGAGCAACGAGAAGAGAGAACGGGTTACCTGAATAGGGCTTCGTAGAACGAGTTTCTTCGTGTCCGGGTTGACACGACACTGCGACACGGCGCTGTATCCACTGTGCTGTGTCAGGGGTTCAGACGCTGCCTGTCCGAGTTCTGCAGGGTCGCTGTATCCGGGGTTAGGGTTCAGCCGTGTCTGTATCAGAGTCCAGGCGGAGAGGGTTGCTCGGCGTGGGTGGCTGACAGGGACACAGGGAGGAGCTCGATGTGGAGGAGGGGTGGTCGAGTCGAGGTTACTGCGATGCGGGTGAAGGAGGTGGACGTCGAGGAGAGTCGGGTGTCCGCTCAGGCGAGCTCCGTTGGCCGGAGAGGAGAGGGAGCAGGGACAGCGGGTCATGGTGGCTGCGTCTGCTCGGCGCTGAACCGACGGTGTCGAGGATTGGCCAGGCGGTGGTGGTGAGGGCTTGGTGCAGTCGGGCTCGGGGGGGGAGTTCGGTCGAGGGAGGAGTAGGGATGTCTGGCGTCAATGGCAGTAGGGAGAAAGGGATGGAGGTGGTGTTAATGGCGGGGATGGGTGGTGCCGTACGGGTCCGGCTGTGCTCTGGCTCCTGTGCAGGAAAGAGGAGAAAGAAGAAGGGGCGAGTCGTTCGTGCTGGTGGTGGTGACTGTCCGAGGGGTGGCTGGAGAGGAGACGGAGAAGGGTGGTCGAGCGGGAAGCGGGGGATCGGCTGGGAGAAGATCCAGCGGTGATGGTTCAGCCGCTCCGGTCGGGGTGGTGAGCAGGGAAGGAGAGGAAGAAGAAGATGAGATGAATAGGGGATAGAGGTGGCTGTGACTGGGTGCAGTGGAGGAAGGCTACTCTGGCGAGGGTTCGGCTCACCGCGGGGAGACGGAGGTCAGGGAAAGGGGGTGGCGGCTGACGGCTAGGGTTAGGGTTAGGGTTAGGCTTAGGGATTTTATTATTTTATTATTTTTATTTTTATTTTCTTTTTGTAGAGAAAAACTAGGAAAAATATGTATTTATACATGCAAAAATTTGGGCTTGGGTTTGACCTAGGATTTGGGCTGGGTCAATGCTCCTTGGGCTTGGGATTCAGCTCTCATGGGTATGTTGGGAGGGCTGGAATTTGCATTAAATAAATACAAGGGTAAATTAATATACGGGACGATGTGCGCGCGTTACACATCCCAAAAATTACGAAAAAAATCCACGTGAAGGGAAAAGTGGATTTCTTCATGAATTGTCCAATGGTGGGGACACCTCAAAGTATTTTTGCATAAAAGCCCCCCAACAATTAGAAAATTATACAAAGACAGAAATTGGATTTAATTAATAAAACTGAATTCGCACGATGTTATAGAATTAATTAGGAGTACATGTGATTAAAATTAGGCAAGACACAAGTTTCAGGGCGTAGAGGGTACAGTGTAGAATATTAATAAAATTTGGTTTGCACAAAACGGTCAAGATAGTGTCCCCAATTTCGATTGGGACGCACAAGGATACAAATTTGGAAATTATTTCGAATTAAGAAATAACGTCCGTGACGTTTATTGTGTGGCTAAAATATAGCACCAGAGAGCAATATTATAAGTTGCACAAGGGTCAGAATAGTAGGCGGGCATGTCTAGGATGAGGTTGTGAAGTTTGTGGATAGGAAGCGGCTAGTGAGGTACTCCAATTATCGAAACAACGGTAAGGTGCGCTACACGATATAAATTATTGCATAATTAAATAAATGTCGCGTTCTAATTCTAATTGGATTCAAACTAGCCCTAATTTTACTATCTAAGCCAAGTGGCCCTAATTTTGGGTGAGGGGGTTTACAGGTTTCCTAGGCTTCTCTAGGGATTAGGGTCAGCTGCTTTGGGAATGGTGTGAGGAGGTGTTAATATAAGGGGATGTGTGGTGGTGATGAAGTAGCATTTTGAATCAAGGGTCTAGATTCATCATAAAAAATTATACAAAGCAAATGGGTAGAGATAGAGAGACATGACTGATCATGTGAGGTTGGGGGGAGGTTCTTCAATGGTTTTAACCAATAGGGTGGTGACACCTAGCACCCTATTTGCTAATAAGCCCCTTGACTTTTGGGTATTTGCACATAAAGAAAAAGTGGTAGGAATTTGGTGTAGAAAGTGATGTTTGGTGTTTTGTAAGGTGAGGGAGTGTTGTGTGTTTTGTATTGGCTTCATGAAAGGGGTATTGGGTTAAATTGGGGTTAGGTTAGGATTAGTTTAAGTTGGTGTCCCCAATTTAATTAAATAAAGTGTCATGTGCTCTTAAATTAAATGGGGGCACATGGGGTCTCAATTAGGAGTGACACAAAGGTCATGAACGGTGTAGGCTTGGTGTCAGTCTTGGTCCCTTTAATTAATTCGACGAAACGGGTTGAGTTTGTGTTCCCAAATCGATGGCAACGACATAGGTACGCGATATAGGATTAAAGAATTAATTTTGGGACTGGGAAGTTATGCAATTAAATTCGAGCACAAGGGAGTGTGTTTGTGAGTGACAGAAATATCCAACGCCTAGGTTGGCTTGTTAGGCCAAGAGTGCAATAATTTATTAGAAATTAAGGGCTATCGTTGGGCTCCAAATATTGTAGCAACATTAGGGTGCACCTAGGGTTTTAATTAAAGAACCAGTCAACGTAGCATAATTTCTAAACCTCAAACACCATGATGCTAAACTAAAATTTCTATCCCTATCTAGTCTACCTAAAATAATAATTTTGAGGGGGTTTACATCCTTCCCAACTTAGAAGAATTTTGTCCCCGAAATTTAATTAAAGCACGAAGGAGAGTTACGAGAATTTAAAAAGTAAATAGGTAATCAAATACAGTACGTAAATTCGTACCTCAGTCCTCAAATAAATATAGGAAATACTGTCGAATGGAATCCTCGTGCTCACAGGTAGACTCGTCTAACTAATGTTGCTTCCATGTAACCCTAACCAGTCAAATAGTCTGTCCCCTCAAAATCTTCTCACTGCGATCGAGTATCCCCACTGGCTACTCCGCATATGATAAACTGGGCCCGACTGTAATCTCTGAATGATCTAGCATGTGGTTAAGGTCTGCCACGTATCTCCTCAACCGCGATACGTAAAATACTTCATGTACTCCTTCTAATGATGGAGGTAATGCAAGACGATAAGCTACTTCGCTAACTCGCTCCAAGAAGTCAAAAGGTCCGATGTACCTCAGACTCAGCTTGCCTCTGCCCCCAAATCTGATAGTACCACGAGTGGATGATATCTTCAAAAATATATGGTCACCTTCCTTGAACTCCAAAGGTCTACGGTGCGCATCTGTCCAATGCTTCTGTCCGTCCTGTGCTGCACGTAGGTGGCCCTGAATCTTCTTCACTTTCTCCACTGTTTGTGTCACCAACTCTGGACCAAGTATCTGACATTCACCCACGTCACTCCAACATACCGGTGACCTATACTTCCTGTCGTACAGTGCCTCATAAGGTGCCATCCGTATACTAGCTTGGTAGCTATTATTGTAGGAGAATTCTACCAAGTGTAGATGGTCCTCCCAAGATCCTCTAAAGTCGATCATGTACGCTCTCAACATATCCTCTAGTATCTGAATCGTGCGCTCTAACTGACTATCAGTCTGTGGATGATATACAGTACTGAACTTGAGGCGAGTTCCTAGACTCTCCTACATACTTCGCCAAAAATATGACATAAATCTGGAACCACGATCCGATACAATACTGACAGGGATCCGATACAATACTGACAGGCACTCCATATAGTCGTACTATCTGCCTCATATACATGTTAGCTAATATCTCCGTAGACTGCCCAACTCAGAAGGGCAAGAAATGTGCAGACTTGGTGAGTCGGTCCACGACAACCTAGACTGCATCCTTCCCGCTAGGGCTCCTCGGGAATCCCATGATAAAGTCCATGGTAATGTGCTTCCACTTCCACTCAGGAATGGAAAGCGGCTGTAATAGTCCTGTAGTCCTCTGATGTTCGACCTTGACTTGCTGACAGACCAAATATATCACCACGAATCTCGTAATTTCCCTCTTCATTCTATGCCACCAGTAGTGTTGTCTCAAATCTCGGTACATCTTCATACCCCCGGGATGAATAGAATAAATTAAGCTATAAGCCTCAGTCATCAACTCCTAGCGTAGCTCGCTACTCGGAACGTATAGGCGATCTCCACACCTCAATATTCCGTCTTCATGAATCCGGAGTCTTGTCTGCATGCTAACCTCTGTCCTCTCTCACAGTCGTCGGAACCTCGCATCGGTAGGCAGGGCTGCCTTGATCCTCTCAACCAAAGTAGACTGAACCTCTAGACTAGCCATCTATCCATCCATGCCAGAAAATATAACCTCTGTCCTGAGCTCCTGAAGATCCTCTAACAAATGTCGCTGAGTCTTCAAAAAGTATGCCATGGACTTCCTGCTTAAGGCATCTGCTACTACATTTGCCTTGCCAGGGAGGTACTATAACTCTATATCATAGTCTGTCATCAACTCTAGCCATCGCCTTTGTCTCATGTTGAGCTCCTTCTGAGTGTAGACATACTTCAAACTTTTGTGATCTGTGTAAATCTTAACCCGCTCTCTATAAAGGTAGTGCCGCCATAGCTTTAGTGCAAATATCACTGCTGCTAGCTCTAGATCGTGCGTCGGATAGTTCTTCTCATAAACCCTCAGTTGTCTTAATGCGTAGGCTATCACCTTGTCGTGCTGCATCAGTACATATCCTAATCCGCTCCCAGACGCATCGCTATATACCATAAATCCTCCCGATCCCGAAAAAAGTGTCAAAATTGGTGCTGACGTCTGACACTTCTTCAGCTCATCGAAAGTCGTCTGACACTCCTCAGTCCAGATAAACTCCTCTCCTTTACGTGTCAGCCGCGTCATAGGCACAACGATCCTCGAGAAGTTTCCCACGAACCTCCGATAATATTCGGCAAGTTCGAGAAAACTCCTAATCTCTGTAACTAATGCAGGGGTAGGCCACGTCTCTACTGCAGCGATCTTTGGGTCAACTGATAGTCAATATCCAGTGATTATGTATCCCAGGAATGATACTCTATCCAAGCAAAACTCATATTTGCTGAGCTTGGCATACATCCTCTCCTGCCTCAGCGTCTCCAACACGATCCTGAGATGCCCCTCGTGCTCCTCCTGACTCTTGAAATATACCAAGATGTCGTCGATAAATACGACCATAAACTTATCCAAGTACTGGTGGAAAACCTTGTTTATCAGGCTTATAAATACTGCTGGCACATTGGTTAAACCAAACGGCATGACTAGAAACACATAGTGCCCGTACTTTATCCGAAAAGCTATCTTTGGAATGTCCTCCTTTCGTACCTTGGTCTGATAATAGCCGAATCTGAGATCAATCTTCGAGAATACACATGCGCCGCTTAGCTGATCAAATAAATTATCAATGCATGGCAAAGGGTACTTGTTCTTTATCGTTACAACATTTAGCGTCATGTAATCGATACACAAACATACCGTCCCATCCTTCTTCGGCACAAATAAGACGGATGCTCCCCATGGAGAAATACTAGCACGAATGAAACCCTTGTCTAAAAGATCATCTACTTGGACCTTCAACTCAACCAACTCCTTCAGTGCTAGTCTATAGACGGGAGAAGTAACTGGCTCGGCTCCGGGAGTCAACTCTATAGTGAACTCTATCTCTCTGTCAGGTAGCAGGCCTAGAAGATCCTCTAAAAAAATGTCCTCAAACTCTGATATAAAGTGAGGGTACATTGGTTCACCTTCTGAAATATGTGTCGCTAAGGGAGGTTGGACACCATGCTCTCGGGCTCCCTGAAGAAACTCAAACTCAGGGTGATCTGGTGGTCTAAATATAATGCAACCACGTCGGTAATCTAGCATTGAGTGGTATTGGCTCAACCAATCCATGCCTAGGACAATGTCATAGTCCGACATAGAGAAGACCAAAAGTTGGGCACGCATCTCTCACCCGCAAACAACTATTGAACAAGATCTACAAGTATCGCTAACTAGTACTATTCTACCTCTCGTAAGAATTATCTTAATCTTTGGAAGGGTGCAGTTGCTATTTTATGGGTGACCACAAAACTAGCAGCTATGAAAGAGTGTGTGGCACCAGAATCAAAAAATACTATTGCTGGTAATGAAGCTACTAAGATAGTACCTGCGATCACCTCTCTAGCTGTCTATGCCTCCTCAATAGTTATCGCATAGGCCTGGCCATGTCCTGGGCTGGTGCCCTCGGCTGCTGTCAAGCCTGTTGGAATTGAACTGCCTGTGTGGCCAAGGGTGGCCTCCTCTGATTTCCTCTTGGTGCGGGTGGTCACAGTGCCCCAGCTCTTGCGTAGGGCATCCACGGTCCGGAAGGCTGCTGATAAGGCCTCGGTGCTGGCAAGGCTGGTCGATGAACCATATGTACTGGATCCCTCTAGTCTGGGCAATCCTGGACTGCATGCTAGTCTGACCCATATTTTAGGCATACTCCCAGCCTCCATCGATAGTCCCTCAATAAATATCCCCTCTTGCCGTAGTAATGGCATATGGGATTCACTGGTCCCTGCAGGGGTGCTGCTCTCTGCTGCTGCGTTACCAGGGAACGTTTCGCAGGTCCTCCCATCTTGTTGATGCGATGCTGGCGTCGAGCTGCTAATAAAACCTCGGAGTAGGAGGTAGGTGCTATAGACCTAATAAATCTCTGCATCTCAAAACTCAGGCCTTCATAGAAATTCTTAGCCTTCTTCTCCTTGGTCGAGATCAAGTACGGTACAAATCGGCTCAAACGGAGGAACTCAACATTGTATTCCTCTATGGTCAAACTACCTTGTCTGAGGTTTTGGAACCTATCTCGAAGTTCTGCTCTGGCAGTGGAAGGTATATACATCTCTTGGAAGAGCCTAGAGAACTCTTCCCATGTGACCCGATCGGGCCCTAAATGCTCCTCCTCTAAGAGCCACCAGTAATGAGCGTTGCCGGTAAGCTGTATCCTGACAGCGGTCATCCATCTATGCCTCGGGAGATCGGTGGCCTCCAGTTGGTGTTGAATGCTGGTGAGCCATGCATGAACCTCCGTCGGCTCCTCTATGCCAGAAAATAGAAGTGGTATTATACGACGAAAGTCTATGACAGAACCCATCATCGACTGGCGAGCTGGTGGTGACGCATGTCCCAAGGTCGTCATAATACTTTTTCTCAAGGTCTCAGCCTGGCGCTGCTGGGCTGCTGCTGAGCCTGCTGCTGGGCCTGCATCATAGCATAGACCATCTGAAATATCTACGGCTCGTCTATGGGTTGCCCAGTTGGAAAAGGCATGTATGGCATCTGTAGGGGAAATGGAGGTGGTGGGAGCAATTGTTTCTCCTCTTGTCTTGCGGTCCTCTGGTCCTCATAACCTGCCTGATGAGGAGTCTGGTGCCCGTCTGAAGGCACCTCTGGCTGCCCAGATGATTGTCCCTGGGGAGCTGGGGTCAACAGAAGAACATGCCCAGTTCTGGTTCCTCGGATGACCCTGCGTCACGGGGACATCGCCCTGCTGTGCGACACATCCGCTACGGAGATTCATAACTCTGAAAAGAAGTCACGTTTAAGATCAGCGTTGAGAAATTAAACATGATACAAATTGGCAAAAGAAAATCGAAATAGAGGTGTCATGTGAAAGACTCAAGCATGTAGATGAGATTCCAAATTTATATTCCTAATTTGCAGGCTCGCTTGGCACAGTCAGGTAACTAGGACGATTTAAATCAGACCTGCATGGGCCACTGCAAAAACCTGTCACGCCCTAGTTCTAAATATAAAGAATTAAGCCACGTGGTAATGGCCAGCGGATACACTTCGATGGGCATCCCAATCTATTGGACCCGACGGAGTGCACCTAAGCTATAAAGTACAATGATAAAATCCAACATATAACACATAGACAGTAAAACTAAATCTCATCCACCGACAACTAAAATATAGAGCAAATAGAGAAAAACATAACTACTAATGTGTAGAAGGGAAATAAGACAGAAAATATATCATAATACAAATACGAGTAGAGTCACATGGGAACAAACATGCTAATACAAATACTGAAATGAAAGGAAGCAGTAAGATAACTAGGAACGGTATCTGAATGCTAGATAGTAATACCAACCCAGGGTGAAGTCACTACCAGAGTTCAAACGAAGTCCTCGAAAAGGATCTTTTCCTCTGCAACAGGTTCTGCTCCTGGATATACACCCGGTTCATACTCCTCCGGGTAGTCCTCCTCGCCTAAGCCTGGAAGGGAACCAGGTCCTCAAAGGGACGTAACAAGGTACAAAAATAGTATGCCATAGTATAACAGAAAGAAACAAGTACAACGCCGGTATAATCTAGCATAACCACCTAAATGAGATAAAACTTTGAAGACAGTGTTTGACGCGTGGGCTGTCCAAATATAAAACCGTAGCTTCGAGCACAGAGACACACGGGGCGTACTGTAGCTCCAAGCACAGAGTCACACGGGTGATACTACAACTCCGGATACAGGAACACTACATAAATATGAACATATACATATATATAGCGCGTGCAGAGTAGCCCAAACATCTAGTAATTGTCTTCCCCTCCCAAAGCGGTCAACGAGTGTTCACTGAACCTGAACCTCTATCTAACAGTCTCGTCATACTCACGACCCTAAAGTCATTCCAGATTCCGGTCATGCTGACAGTATCAGGATACAGGAAGTCTGGCACGATGACAGTATCTGAATGTGTCATAGGGTTCCAGTATAACCAAGTAGGTACATCAAGGTGTCGCGAACATCTATCAATCGATACCAGATGTTACCAACGAACATCTGTACCCGGTTATGACCCGGACACTAAGTAACGATTATCCCAAGCGTGCACAATGCATAGATAAAATAAATAGTAATCTAGAAACTGAGATACAGGATGGCAAGGTACACTTACCTGGATCCGGATGCTGAAGGTGGGGCTCCGATATAACGTCCAAGTCTGCGGATCCCGAAGTACCTAGAGACGATATATAAAATTAATTAATAAACTATCATGATGCTATTCTAAAATAAGAGGTGACACACGTCTAGCATAGGCTTCTATCTTAGTTACATATAGCTCTCATAGACACTAACTAGAGGGTTGACCCAAGTTGACTAAAGGAACGTTGTATCAAATACGATCAACAATCAGTATAACGTCATCAAACAAAATCTCCAATCTCTTAATATTTATCACGGTGATTTTCGTCATTTAAGCTATGCTCATCCTCAACGATGCCATCATTGTATTCACAGACGTTATTATGTACATTCAATTTATTCATCCTTAAATAAATTAGTTATTAATTATCAAGCTCTCAATAAATAATCGTCATTATAATATTATAACATTATTTCACATATATACCTAATCCTCAATATTTACCATCAAAATATGCATGTGAAGTATTCATGAACCCTAACCCTAACTAGGGTTTCTCTAGCATAAGCAACATAACTACACTAAAAAAAGAAAATGGTGAGGAGTTACCCCGGTGGCTGTGGGTGGTAGCAGCAGCGATACTGCGGCTTTGGTCAGGGATGGCGTCGATGCAGGGATAACACACATGTCGACCGAGGTAGTGGGAGTGCTCAACTACGTGAAATAGGTGTTGCTCGGCTACGTGAATGAGGTATGGCTGGTGGTGGTGGTGGTGGTCGTGGGGGTGGTGAACCTGGTTGGAGGTGGTGGTACTGGAGGTGGTCGTCGTGGTGGTGCTGGCCCTGGAGGTGGTGGTCGTGGTAGTGCTGACCGTGGAAGTGGTGGTGCGAGGGTGTTGATGATGATGGTGGGTGGAGGTATAGGAGGTGATGGGCGCGGTGGTACTGGCCGTAGAGGTGGTGGTGCGAGGGTGCTGATAATGATGGCGAGTGGAGGTGTAGGAGGTGATGGTCGCGGTGGTGCTAGCTGTGGAGGTGGTGGTGCGAGGTGGACATGGTAGTCGTGGGGTGGTGAAGCTACTGCAGGTGGTGGTGGTGCTGCGGGTAAAAGCAGCATTGGATATGGCCGGAGTGGTTGGCAGCGGCAGCGGCGCGTTGCTCCGGTGCAGGTGGCGGAGCTAAGGGAGAAGGTTGTTATGGGTGATAGCGGGTGGTGGTGCTACTACGGGTGAAGGCACCAGTGGAGCTCGACCGAAGAATAAGCGGGTGATGGCCGGAGTTGAAGAAGGAGACAAAGTGAAGAAGAAGAGCTTCGGCTATGTGAAGGAAGAGGGAGAAGAGAGAGAGCGAGAGAGAAAGGGGGGTTTCCTATGCTTCTCTAGGGATTAGGGCCGGCTGCTTTGGAAATGGTGTGAGGAGGTGTTAATATAGGGGGATGTGTGGTGGTGATGAAGTAGCATTTTGAATCAAGGGTCTTAATTCATCATGAAAAATTGTACAAAGCAAATAGGGAGAGAGAGAGAGAGACATGACCGGTTATGTGAGGTTGGGGGGGTGTTCTTTATTGGTTTTAACCAATAGGGTGGTGACACCTAGCATCCTATTTGCTAATAAGCTCCTTAACTTTTGGGTATTTGCACATGAAGGAAAAGTGGTAGGAATTTGGTGTGGGAAGTGGTGTTTGGTGCTTTGAAGGGTGAGGGGGTGTTGTATATTTTATATGGGCTTCATGAAAGGGGTATTGGGTTAAATTAGGGTTAGGTTGGGATTAGTTTAAGTTGGTTTCCCTAATTTAATTAAATAAAGTGTCATGTGCTCTTAAATTAAATGGGGCACATGGGGTCTCAATTAGGAGTGACATAAAGGTCATGAAAGGTGTAGGCTTGGTGTCAATCTTGGTCCCTTTAATTGGTTCGGAAAAATGGGTTGAGTTTGTGTCCCCAAATCGATGGCAATGACATAGGTACGCGATATAGGATTAAAGAATTGATTTCGGGACTGAAAAGTTGTGCAATTAAATTAGAGCACAATGGAGTATGTTTGTGAGGGACAGAAACGTCCAGCGCCTAGGTTGGCTTGTCAGGTTAAGAGTGCAATAATTTGTTAGAAGTTAAGGGCTATTGTTGGGCTCTAAATATTGTAGCAACAGTAAGGTGCACCTAGGGTTTTAATTAAAGAACCTGTCATGCCCCAGTCCCAAAATACACGGGACCAGGCCACGTGGCATTGGCCAGCTGACACGTCTCCGAGGATATCCTAATTTAATAGATCCTAGTGAAGCGTGCTACGCTGTCCTAAATCTAACAAGTCTAATACTATCATACAACAGGCAGAGTCTAATCTCATCCACAAATACAACAAGAAATACTGAAATGAAAATACTAGAGAATAAGAACAGAGTCGAATGTCATAGTACAAACCAAAATATGTCCGGTGGGAACAAACCTACTACAAATAATAAAATAGAGTACTGAAGACAGAAATAAAGAGTGCAACTAGAGCAATTGCTATCTAGATAAGAAGCTCCAGTCCTAGGCGGAAGGCCTACCAGGTAATCAGGAAAACTCCGACGGTAGCACCTCTAGCTCCTCCTCGAGAGCGTACCTCATCTCCACTTCAGGTCCGTACACAGTGGGGTAATACGCCTCGTCAAAATCTGGAAGGGAACCAGGTCCTCAAAGGGACGTAACAAGATATAAAAATGCATGATATAGATAGTACTGAATAAATTACAGGGGTGTGCTAACCATCTAAGTGAATGCAATGTGAGGACAGCTTAGTGCGTATGGGTAGGCGTAGGCATAACGTCCAACGTCCTCTAGAGTGTGGTATCTTCAACGTCCATCATTCCGAAGAATGAGGTATCTGTATATGTACAACGTCCAACACTCTAAGGGATATGGTATCTGCATACATCCGTACCACTCCGAAGAGTGCGATATCTGAATAAAGGAAGTCATCGGATCCGTGGCTCCTCTGGATACTACGGAGTCCAATGTGTGTATCCCATACGCCTATCAGTTGTCCTTCCCGCCCAATACAGATACACAAGTCGAATACATGATATGAATATCCCGTATCTAGATGCCAAGTCTCATCTAACTAGATCACTCTAAATTATGTGCTAAACTGTGATGCATGTCGCATGCACCGATAGCGAGTCGGGTACGCAGACCCGCATCCCAACATGAATTTACCATCGTGATGCGTGTACAAGTGTCACGGTCTAGGAAGATATCAGAATATCCTCACAGTAGTAGGTGAGTCTACTAGCAGCTAGGTCAAATACACTACTCATCGACGCATTCGTCGATTGCACCCGAGAAAATCTCTGACGCGCACAGTTATATGTATATTATAACAAATATCATACAACAGTTATGATTTTATTTAAATAGTAATCCAGCAAGGTATATTTGCCTGAGTCCGGTAGCTGCGAATGCCAATATCCTGCTCCTGAAGCCTCGTCTGTATGGTCCAGCAATCCTATATATAATATAATAATACCAACACCAGTCACTACAATAGTACGATCACGACATACTACTTGCAGTAATAGACTGACGCAGGGTCATAACGGTCCACCTAGTTGGACCACGTAATACATATAATTATATATAACACATATACATATATGTACACAAATACATATTTAACATAATAAAATACGTATGTTTATTAGTACATATTTAAAATAGCATCTATATATAATACCTAATAATACACAAATTAATATGTACATATACACATATTAATTAAATACATTTACACATATAAATACATAATACCATATATATAATTTAATACATATTCATATATATTTACATATATTTAAATAATAATTTATATACATAAGTACACTACACAACATATATATATATATATATATATATATATATACACATAATGCATAAAGTAATCATATATAATATATGCTAATATATACTATTTTAATACACACAAAGTATATATATATATTTATATATATATTCATATATTTATTTAATACATACTATACACACTACAATATACTAATTACACAGTATATAAATATTTATATCTATATACACATATTAATATATTTAGTATACACTAATATACTAAATACATAATATATATATATATATATATATATTTATATCTATATACATATATTTATATACACAAATTATATATTTATACACAATATAATAATTACACCAAATATATATATATATTTATATATATACACAATATATATATATATATATATATATATATATATATATATATATATATATATATATATATATATATATATATATATATATATATATATATATATATATATATATAAGAGATATTAATATGTACAAAGTATTTAATACATGTATATAATGTATACTATGTATATACATACAGTTTAATATGAAATACATACATGTATATATCTATTAGATATAAAATACACAGAATATACAGAATATAGTATATATATATATAGAAGTATATACATAAAATACCAAACATAATACATATACTAGTATATGGACAATGCTAACCAAATATACCATGTATAATATACTGTATTCGTATATTAAATACGTACCTAGGTCCAGGGGGTCGAGGTGGGTCTGCCGGGAGAGTCATCGCCGGCGAGGGTGGCTGGGCGGAGCTCCGGCAGCGGGGGGGGGGGGAGGGGGAGTCGACAACAACAACAGCAGTCGACAGCGGTTGGCACTGCGGGGGCTGTGCCGGCCGGCTGCGGGGGCGACCGGGGCCGAGCGTTGGTGGGGACGGAGGAGAACGGTTGGGGAAGATGTCAACGGAGTATGGTGGTTGGCCGAGCTGCGGTGGCGAGCTGGGGGATGCTCGGGTGGTTGGCTCGGGCTGCGGGGGGTTGGTTCAATGGTGAGAACGAGGGTGATGGCGGCGGCTGTAGGCGGAGCTGTGGCAGGTGGCGATGGCTGAAGGTAGGAGAGTGGGTGCTGGTCAGAGGGGGATCGTCGCGGGGGTGGCCGGAGACGGCGGCTGGCCGGGGGAGGGCTGTGGAAAGTCGGGTAGGGTGGTGGCCGGGTTTGTGTAGGTTAGGAATTTCTAAGTTTTACTCTTTGTAGCTTGGGTTTGTGTGTAGTTTTAGGTGATATAACATGTAGTATTTGTAGGTGAGAGAGAGGGGGTGCCTTGGGATTAGGGCCAGCTGGATAGTTTTCTAGGGTTGTGTGAGGGCCTCCATATGTTGCACATGTGGCTAGGATTTAAGGTGTTTAAAATGTGGGGTTAGGATGTGTCCTCCAAAAGTGATGTAGAGTACATAAAAATGGGGGGAATTTATTTGTGGACCGGTCAAAAGAAGGGGGATCTCTTCTTCATGTGGTTGGGCCAATGAGAGGGGGGCACCTCATTACTTAATTGCACAAAAACCCATGAACAATTAGAAAATTGCACAAAAACTAAAATTGAGGATTTGTTGTAACAAAATACCATGTTTGATATTTTATAGTGGACTAGAATGGTGTATTGTGTTTAGTATGAGGCTTGAGGGTGTGTGTGTGGGTTTGGGTTAGAGTTGGGTCTAATTTGAGTGAGGTTGGGTCACTACATTAATTTAATTACAATTAATGCACCGGGTGTTCCTAAATTAATTTAAAAATACATGGAGTCTAAATTGGGTGGGCAAAAGCGTCATGGGCGTGGTAGGCTTAGAGTATAATAATGTCATAATTGGGGTTGGTCAAAATGGGTTGATGTTGGGTCTCAATTTTGATTGGAACGGACATAGAACATAAATATGTAATTAATTAAATTTACGTACGGACGTTTGTAACGAATTTTGTGCGACTAAAATCAGGCAAAAAAATGAGTATCTATGAGTTACACGAAGGTCATTAGGGTAGGTTGGTATGTCTAAGCAAAGTGTATAGAATTTGTTTCTGGGTAACAGCTAGTGTAGTATCCTAAATATCGAAGTAACGGTAAGGTATCCTAAGTAATAAAATCACTGCACAATAATTAATACTCTGAGTAATAAATTCTAATTTGTAACTGCTTAACCCTAATCATGCTATCTAAGCTAATTAAATCCAAATTTTGGTCGAGGAGGTTTACAATCTACCCAACTTATAAGAATTTCGTCCTCGAAATTAAAATGAACACATAATAAGCTATAACTCCTCAAGAAATGCTACGGGCATACCTAGGACTGGTGGAGTCTATTGACATACTGGGAACACTCCTGAGCCTGATGTCGGTTCGATCCACACCTAAAATACTGTCCTTACCTTCTTCTGCAATCTTTCTGAATATGTCCCTTTTTTCTGCAATAGTGACATGTCGGCATCTCTCTATGCGGATATGGCACAATCCTCTGTTGCGTCTGCACTCCTGGATGCCGGATCGGTCCTCCTGCTCTCGGTTGTGCCTGAGCTGGTATAGCTATACTGGAATGCCTCGATCCTCTGCTAATAGCCTCTTGGATCCTAACCTCTGAAAGAACCTTCTCGTAAGAGATCCTCGCCTGGGTGGTAGTGTACCTCTGTAGCTCATACGTCAGACCATGATGGAACCTCCTGGCGTTCTCTAGATCTGCCATCAAGCTCCATCTCAAAGTCTCGGTCTGATGCCACTGTGCCTGTATCATAGTCTGGAAGAACTGGAACATCTGCGACTGTCCCTCTGGAAGTGGCATCTGGGGTAGAAAGGGTGGAGGTGAATCCTCTGGTTGTGTTGTAGGTATCTCTTGAGACGTCGGTCTCTCGGTTTGCGGCATCAGCGTAGTCCTCGAAGTCTGGCCCTCGAAGTGTTGCATCGGGATAGTCTGAGAAGTCTGACCCTCGTGCTGCTGTGTCGGGTCATCAGAAGAAGTCTGGTGCCAATGTATCATCGGGGCCTGGGGGATCACCGGTGCCTGTGGCTGCTCTCCGTGTGGTCCTTGGGATGTCTCCTCCCTCGGTGCGGTGGCAGATGGTACTACAGCACCGTATGCCTCGCAGTCGCTACGCAAGTTCATCTCGCTGTAAGAGATGAAACTTCATTAAAAGAGTACGAAATCAAACATGATGCAGATATTCAAATAATTAGATATGAAAGAGGTTCAAAGGCGATGATCAAGGTGGATGAGATCTAATAATTTCTATCCTATTGCAGGCTCGCTGGGCATGTTACCATACCACAAGCGATAAATAGGACCTGCATGGGCCACCACTAAAACCATATCACGCCCCAGTCCCAAAATACATGGGACCAGGCCACGTGGCATTGGCCAGCTGACACGTCTTCGAGGATATCCCAATTTAATGGATCCTAGCGAAGCGTGCTACGCTATCCTAAATCTAATAAGTCTAATACTATCATACAACAGGCAGAGTCTAATCTCATCCATAAATACAACAAGAAATTCTGAAATAAAAATACTGGAGAATAAGAACAGAGTCGAATATCATAGTACAAACCGAAATATGTCCGGTGGGAACAAACCTACTACAAATGATGAAATAGAGTACTAAAGACAGAAATAAAGAGTGCAACTAGAGCAACTTCTATCTAGATAAGAAGCTCCAGTCCTAGACGGAAGGCCTACCAGGTAATCAGGGAAACTCCGACGGTAGCACCTCTAGCTCCTCCTCGAGAGCGTACCTCGTCTCCACTCTAGGTCCGTACACAGTGGGGTAATATGTCTCGTCCAAATCTGGAAGGGAACCAAGTCCTCAGAGGGACGTAACAAGATACAAAAATGCATGCCATAGATAGTACTGAATAAAATACAGGGGTGTGCTAACCATCTAAGTGAATGCAATGTGAGGATAGCTTAGTGCGTATGGGTAGGCGTAGGCATAACGTCCAACGTCCTCTAGAGTGTGGTATCTGCAACGTCCATCATTCCGAAGAATGAGATATCTGTATATATATAACGTCCAACACTCTAAGGGACGTGGTATCTGCATACATCCGTACTACTCCGAAGAGTGCGGTATATGAATAAAGGAAGTTATCGGATCCGTGGCTCCTCTGGATACTACGGAGTCCAATGTGTATATCCCATACGCCTATCAGTTGTCCTCTCCGCCCAATGCGGATACACAAGTCGAATACACGACGTGAATATCCGGTATCTAGATGCCAAGTCTCATCTAACTAGATTACTCTAAATTATATGCTAAACCGTAATGCATATCATACGCACCGATAGCGAGTTGGGTACACGGACCCGCATCCCAACATGAATTTACCATCATGGTATGTGTACAAGTGTCACGGTCTAGGAAGATATCAGAATATCTCTACAGTAGTAGGTGAGTCTACTAGCAGCTAGGTCAAGTACACTACTCATCGACGCATTCGTCGACTGCACCCGAGTAAATCTCGGACGTGCACAGTTATATATATATTGTAACAGATATCATATAACAGTTATGATTTCATTTAAACAGTAATCCAACAAGGTATACTTGCCTGAGTCCGGTAGCTGCGAATGCCAATATCCTGCTCCTGAAGCCTCATCTGTACGGTCCAGCAATCCTATATATAATATAATAATACCAACATCAGTCACTACAATAGTACGATCATGACACACTACTTGCAGTAATAGACTGACGCAGGGTCATGACGGTCCACCTAGTTGGACCACGTAATACATATATTTATATATAACACATATACATATATGTACACAAATACATATTTAACATAATAAAATACGTATGTTTATTAGTACATATTTAAAATAGCATCTATATATAATACACAAATTAATATGTACATATACACATATTAATTAAATACATTTACACATATAAATACATAATACCATATATATAATTTAATATATAGTCATATATATTTACATATATTTAAATAACAATTTATGTACATAAGTACACTACACAACATATATATATATATATATATACACATAATGCATAATGTACTCATATATAATATATACTAATATATACTATTTTAATACACACAAAGTGTGTGTGTGTATATATATATATATATATATATATATATATATATATATATATATATATATATATATATATATATATATATATATATATATATATATGTATTCATATATTTATTTAATACATACTATACACACTACAATATACTAATTACACAGTATATGAATATTTATATCTATATACACATATTAATATATTTAGTATACACTAATATACAAAATACAAAAAATATATATATATATATATACATATATTTATATATACAAATTATATATTTATATATTTATACACAATATAATAATTACACCATATATTTATATATATACACAAAAATATATATACTTACATATATATATATATATATATATATATATATATATATATATATATATATATATATATATATATACACACACACATAAGAGATATTAATACGTACAAAGTATTTAATACATGTATATAATGTATACTATGTATATACATACAGTTTAATATGAAATACATACATGTATATATCTATTAGATATAAAATACACAGAATATATAGAATACAGTATATATATAGAAGTATATACATAAAATACCAAATAGAATACATATACTAGTATATGGACAATGCTAACCAAATATACCATGTATAATACACTGTATTCGTATATTAAATACGTACCTAGGTCCAGGGAGTCGAGGTGGGTCTGTCGGGCGAGTCGTCGCCGGCGAGGGTGGCCGAGCGGAGCTCCGGCAGCGCGGGGGAGAAGTCGACAGCAACAGCAGCAGTCGGCAGCGGTTGGCACTGCGGGGACTGTGCCGGCCGGCTGCGGGGGCGACCAGGGTCGAGCGTTGGCGGGGACGGAGGAGACCGGCTGCGGAAGACGTCGGCAAAGTATGGTGGTCAGCCGAGCTGCGGTGGCCAGCTAGGGGATGCTCGGGTGGTCGGCTTGGGCTGCAGGGGGTTGGTTCAATGGTGAGGACGAGGGTGATGGCGGCGGCTGTAGGCGGAGCTGTGGCGGGTGGCTGGAGGTAGGGGAGTGGGTGCTGGTCGGAGGGGGATCGTCGCGGGGGTGGTCGGAGACGATGGCTGGCCGGAGGAGGGCTGTGGGAAGTCGGGTAGGGTGGTGGCCGGGTTTGTGTGGGTTAGGAATTTCTAGGTTTTACTCTTTATAGCTTGGGTTTGTGTGTAGTTTTAGGTGATGTAACATGTAGTATTTGTAGGTGAGAGAGAGGGGGGTGCCTTGGGATTAGGGCCGGCTTGGTAGTTTTCTAGGGTTGTGTGAGGGCCTCCACATGTTGCACATGTGGCTAGGATTTAAGGTATTTGAAATATGGGGTTAGGATGTGTCCTCCAAAAGTGATGTAGAGTACATAAAAATAGGGGGAATTTATTTGTCGACCGATCAAAAGAAGGGGGATCTCTTCTTCATGTGGTTAGGCCAATGAGAGGGGGGCACCTCATTGCTTAATTGCACAAAAACCCCTGAACAATTAGGAAATTGCACAAAAATTGGAATTGAGGATTTGATTTGACAAAATACCATGTTTGATATTTTGTAGTGGACTAGAATGTTATATGGTATTTAGTATGAGGCTTGAGGGTGTGTGTATGGGTTTGGGTTAGAGTTGGATCTAATTTGAGTGAGGCTGGGTCACTACATTAATTTAATTATAATTAATGCACCGGGTGTTCCTAAATTAATTTAAAAATACATGGAGTCTAAATTGGGTGGGCACAAGCGTCATGGGCGTGGTAGGCTTAGAGTATAATAATGTCATAATTGGGGTTGGTCAAAACGGGTTGATATTGGGTCTCAATTTCGATTGGAACGGACATAGAACGTAAATATACAATTAATTGAATTTACGTACGGACGTTTGTAATAACTTTTGTGCGACTAAAATCAGGCACAAAAATGAGTATCTGTGAGTTACACGAAGGTCATTAGGGTAGGTTGGTATGTCTAGGCAAAGTGTATAGAATTTGTTTCAGGGTAACAGGTAGTGTAGTATCCTAAATATCGAAGCAACGGTAAGGTGTCGTAAGTAATAAAATCACTGCACAATAATTAATACTCTTGAGTAATAAATTCTAATTTATAACTGATTAACCCTAATTATGCTATCTAAGCTAATTAAACCCAAATTTTGGTCGAGGGGGTTTACAGAACCAGTCAACGTAGCCTAATTTCTAAACCTCAAATACCCTGATGCTAAACCAAAATTTTTATCCCTATCTAGTCTACATAAAATAATAATTTTGAGGGGATTTACAGTTTAGCCTTGGTTGGATGGACACTCTGGCCACATGTTGACGAGACCGCATGGGTGAGTCTACGTGGCCTTGTACGTCTGTCGAGACCATTAATGCACTGATGTGACTTATTGTCTTTTCCTGAGTCATTGTCTTCACGAGTCTTGAAGAGTCTCAGAGTGATGAGTGATGTGTTAGAGCTTCTGACAGACATTAAAATCTGTGTCAGGGGGGTTTTATGCGGCCTCCCTTCTCTGTGGTCGTTCAGGCCGCATATAGTATACTATGTGACTTCTCTGTGACTTGGTTGTTCAGGCCGCATGTGGATGCTTGAGGGAGTAATAGCGCCTGGAGAACATAGAGAGCTCGGTCTTTTGGAGAGTTTTGATGCATGGAGGTTTGTCGTATGTACGCATGGCATTGCACAGTTGTATACAGACAAAGGCAATCATGACTCTCTGACGTAAGCGCTAACGCTCGCCGTCTTCACTGAATATGAGGCATTTATAGAGTAATTAATGTTATCAGAGTCATTAAAGTTGTGACTGATGGAAGTGACACCCTGTGGCTAGCTTGCTTGCATCTAAAATCTCTACCGTATGTCTTTAGGATCACTGCATGTGCCGCATGGACAAAGACGTGTTGTGTGCCGTATAAAGAGTCTTATGCGGCCTTCTCATTGGCCTTGGAAGCACTGTCTTCGGTCGAACATTGCCTGAGCTAGAGGATCACTGCCTCGTGGATGCCGCCTACGTTATATGCGGCCTGACTTTTACTAAATCAGGCCATGGATGCTCGAGCGAATAAACATGAAGATTTTTCATGCTTCTATACAGTTCAGCAACATCAGGCCCCAAAGCCTACACCAACGCAGACCCAGACATTACAGCAGTAGGCCGCAACAGTATGCTCAGGCCCAAGTTCAGGCTAGGCATGAAGGCCAGCAGCAGAGGGGACCCGTACCCAGAGGGCAGGGTCAGCAGCAAAATATGGCAGCAGTCCCGAGGCTTGTGCATGGAGAGTTTGGCATCTTGGAGCATGTGTTGACCGAGGATTGACTGATTGCAGGTGATGTTCTGAGCCTTCCTTAGATTCTTCTTTATTTTTTAGGGTTCTCGCATATTCTGTGAGTGAAGATGAGTATCTCGCCTCTTACTCTTCTGCCTGCGTAACTCGTGATACATGATGTTTATCATATATTATGACTACGAAGGTACATCGTGGGCATGGTCATATTTTCGACTGAGTCGTTGGTACCGACTTACCTCGAGACTTGATCCTTGTCCATTTTGGGAATCAGCGTAGGCTATCGAGGACTAATTCCTACTTAGCTGATTCGAGAGGCATATTTATCCTTGTGCCTCTATGCCCTTCTTTCGGGTAGTGTAGTTGCTTGTGCATTTATTTCACTACCAGAAAAAGTCAAATTAACGACTAAAAAAATATTGCTAAATGAAAAAAATGTCGCTAATCACTTTTAGTAACCTAATTAGTGATGTTTTACAGAAGTTGGAACTCAGCTAGTCGCTGAAAGGAAAAATGTCACTAAAAGTCGCTATACCGACGTTTTTTAGCGACGTAAATGTGTCGCTAAATTAGCGACATTTAGCGACGCAATATCGCTAATTAGCGACATGTTGATCAGTCGCTTAATGTCGCTAATTAGCAACTTTTATAGCACGTTATAGTGATATCTTTAATGACCTGACAATACTGCCATGTCAGCAAGTTGTGACGTACAACGATGTTTCTAGGGACGTTTTTAGCGACGTCATTAGCGACGTGTAGAAACGTCGCTAATTAGCGACGCATTTAGCAACGCGTATTAACGTCGCTAAACGTCACTAAAAATGTCGCTAATTAAAAAAATGAACACTAAATTATTTTTAAACTATTATTCCTGCAGTTTGTTAATTCACAATCTGTACAAATAGACCCGGAGCAACCCTCCGTTGAATTTCCTGGGTTTGTCGTCCCCCTTGGGTTGAACACTCAACACCGATAAATTAATATATATTTAATATGAATAATATAATAAAAATTAAAGAAAATAAAACATCCAGCAAATATAATCGTAAAGAATACAACAAATATATATCCATACAATGAGTCTCATCCTAAATAATATAAAGAATACAAATATGCAGCAACTATACTACTGTAGATCTGCAGGAGGATGAACACCGGCACACAAGAAGGATAAGAACAGATCATACTGCTCCCAGGAAATCAATACCGATGTCGATGAAGAAGACAGTAACGTCGGTGGAGTCTGTGTCGATGTAGGTGCACCAGGAGGACGTATCCGCTGCGAGTCGCTGGTTGTAAGAATCTATGGTAGACAACAGCCTCGTACTGCTATGAACCATTGAATCCTGCATCATCGTTAGCCTCTCGCCCATGGATAGCTGTGATGCCTGCAGCTCCGTCACGTTGCGCTCTATCGAGGCTCTAAGATCATTTGTCAAATCTCGGAGCTTCGTGATGCTGCGATCGAGCATATCGAATCGTGCGATGAGCGTCGGATCGTCCTCCTATGGCTAGGACCGGGGCTGCTCCTCCATCCTTTGCAGCAACTCATCACGGAGAGACGCAATCTGACAGTCAACGGTCTCCTGGACTCTGGCCGACGACTGCGTAGGCTGTGGGGAATGCGCACTTGTCGGGGAGGCCCTAGATGACTGCGTCGCAACCAGGGCGCCATAGGATCTCGTACCGTAGTACGTACCCCTCTGGAGACCACCAGTGGTGGTCACCCACAGGTCGTCCACCGACGAAGCTAGAGCGGGCTGCGAGGAAGTACCAGCCTCTCCAGCTGTAGGTGCACTAGCAGTCGCCCACTCACGCAGCCTAAGATACTCGGCCTAGAAAAGTTTAAAAACTCGATAATTGCCTAAGTTATATTAAAATTAACACAAAGTAAAGTAATACTTATATAGGTCTACGAGGCCCTCTCATCAATGAGATTTCCGTCCTTGCGATGGGTGGCCAAGAAGGCGGTCACCATGTTTGCATCCTCACCCCTTTGTACCTGTTAAAAATATATTATTTAGTACTAAAATTAAATATTTTTTTCCTACTACTATTTTATCGTACTTATATTAAAATAATATATCTTAAATAAAAAACATACTAAATGACAGAAATGTTCCGTCATCGGAATCGAGCCACCACACCACTTGGCAGCATTCGCCTTGCCGCCTTGACCTTCTCAGACCTTTTCTTGTAGCTCAGATCGTCGAATCTAGCCCTCATCACAGTCCACTGCTCAAGCGTGATCCAACCTTGGATCAATTTTCCAGCACGATCATGAGCCTTCTGGTCATCCAGAGCGTCACGGATAAGCTTGGTGGCAACGATTGGAAACAGCCGCTCGATCAACTTGGCCCGGTGCGGAGGATAGAAATACGTTTGCTACAATAAATAATTTAGTAAGTGAGCATCACAGATAAGTTATATAATATGCATAAATTAGAGAATTTATATAATATATTTTTACCTTGAAGTGCGCAAACCAGAACGCCTTCCTCTCATCCGAAGCTTCTGAGTAGTTGATCCAAGGGCCACCATAGTTGTTCCTCAAAAATAGGCCCAAGCGTCTCTGAATTGACGATGGACGATATCTATATAGAGATAATTATTTTGATCAAAAAAGTCAATATATGACGAATAAAGAAATTTATGATATATATGATACTAAACCATCTAATTGACTTACTTTGTACCGTTAGCCCAAATCTCTGTCCTCGTCTCCTCCGGAGGTGCGCATAGAGGATCTTGCTGATTTGGGACAACGTCGGCACGACCTCCTCTACATGCTCATCTGTCTCCATGGTTTCGTCAGCAGGAGGAATGCTGGACGAGGGAGTACTATCACGCCTGAAACTACTCATCCCAAGAGTGATGCCACGTAACGTCGTCGCAGTCGGAGATGTGACTGATTGATATACTGGAGTACTGGGCGACGACGATCCGGAACCAACAATAGAAAGTACCGGAGGAGCACTCTGTCTACCTCTGGACCTGCCGAATCCTCCGCGTCGTCCTGTCATACTTGATAACAATATATGATGAATAAAGAAAAACATAAATATATAGTATATTCTACAGTCAAAATGTTATGCATATCTCACAGTATTCTACAGTCAAAATATAATACATATATTCGTCAAAATAGTATGTTCTATAGTCAAAATATAGTTATATTCTATAGGCAAAATATTTTATTTTCAATCATCTTCAGAAAATTCATCTTATTTTCCTTCCTCGTCCTTCATAATTATATGTCAACTCCATAATCTCTTGTAAGATGCCAAAGAAATCATTGCCTGGATCGACGTCTTTGTAGTTCGAAGATTTGATACACAAATAACTTGTTTTCGTGGAATCAAGATCCAGAAAGATGTCTCTGATAGGAGCATTTGTTGACTTGAACCTAAACCCATTCACACAGAAACTTGGCCATATTTTAACGTCAGTGATTGGTCCCTTAGCTAGAGTTTTAATAGATTCAGTCTCGGGTGTTATTAGACGATCGACCTAAATACCAAAGTGGCGATAGTAAGTTATTTGTGGTGCAAGTGCAGAAATAAAAAGTAATTACCAAGCACCTTACATATGCGCTCAACCAAGAAGGAAAATGGCATCTCATTTCTTGTTCTACTTCTTTGTCTGTTATATAGGGTCTAACCGACCTCAACTCATCATTATATGTGCTAAAAAATAATGAAGCAACTGCTGATTAGTAGCATAATAGTAGCTTATACTATTATATTAAGATGATGTAAACGTGGACGTATTAATTACTTACCCCTCTAGATTCTCTACTTTATCCTCGCCGCAATTGAGTAATATATACAACTGAGCAGCCCTTAGCTCGTCGTCATTCAAATATCTCTTCTTCATTTTCCCCGAAGGCTTTCCGGACGCATTGAATACTTTGAGTATTGCATCATTAGATTCCTGATATCCGTCGTCGTTTTTCGGAGCTTTCATTCTATTAGTAGCAACATGAGGTTTGAAATATATCGAGCAAAAGTTTGTAATCTCCTCGAGAACATAAGCTTCACAAATAGAGCCCTCAACCCGAGCCTTTTTTTCACCTTTCTCTTTAGGTGATTCAGATGCCGCTCGAAGGGGTACATCCACCGATAACCGACAGGACCACCAACACGTTCCTCATAGAAAAAATAAATTGGCAAATGCTCCATAGAGTCGAAGAATCCAGAAGAAAACACCTTCTCGAGCTTACATTGTATTATCCAATATCCTTCTCTTGCTTTTTTAGACGATCGACGAGCAACTTAGTACAACTAATATCTCTGAAGAATATGCTGAGCTCTGTCAATGGATCCCAAACGACCTGCGGTAAGAATTCCCAAAATACAATCAGAATTAACCTTTCCATGAATATGTGACAATCGTGGCTCTTCATACCCGCCAGTTTGTTCTCCTTGAGGTCGACGCATCTTCTCAAGTTCGACACATACCCGTCTGAAAACTTTAGACCCTGAATCCACCTACAAAGTCTTCCTTTATCCTCTTTCTCCAGTGAGAAAACTGACTTAGGTTGATTTAACTTTCCATTCCCCTCCTCTATCAAATGCAATGCAGGATGTCTACATATTTCTTCTAAGTCCAACCTGGCCTTCGGATTATCTTTCGTCTTCCCTTTTACCTCCATTACAGTATTAATTATGTTATCAAACATATTCTTCTCGATATGCATAACATCAAGGTTATGTCTGATCAGATTGGTGCTCTAATATAGCAGATCCCAGAATATACTCCTCTTCGTCCAGTTATGGGTACAACCAAATCCTTCATACTTGTACCCTTTAGCAGGCTCTTCGATAGCACTTGGTAAATCTTTTACCTTTTTCCATATCGTGTAGCCGGGCCACCTTGGCGGTGGATTGGCCTTCTCCACAACGCCCGCACGAAAAGCATTCTTGTTCCTCCGGTACAGATGATCCTTCGGCAGAAATTATCGATGACAATCGAAGAAGCACGATTTGCCTCCGTGTTTCAAACGGAAAGTCTTAGTACGGTCCATGCAATACGGACATGAGAGACGACCATGGGTGCTCCATCCCGATAACATTCCATAGGTCGAAAAGTCGTTGATGGTCCACATAAGTGCTACCCTCATCTAAAAATTCTGCTTTCTAGAAATATCGTACGTGTTGGCACATACTTCCCACAGCTTATTCAACTCATCTATCAAAGGCTGATATACACATCGATATTCTTTTTCGGGTTGTTCAGACCCGGGATAATAACGGTTAGGAACATATATGGAGTCTTCATGCACATCCAAGGCGGTAGATTGTACAGAGTGATGATCACTGGCCAACATGAATACTGGAAGCCCAAAAGTTTGAATGGGGTAAAACTACTAGAGAAGAGCCCTAATCTGACATTACGCGGATGAGAAGCAAAATCTGGATACTCTCGATCAAAGTTCTTCCATGCTTCTCCATCGGATGGATGATCCAATACTTCCTGGATCTGTTTCCGCCTATGTCAACTAATATTTTCTGTAGTCTTCTTAACCATAAACAACCGCTGCAACTGCGACATCAAAGGCAAGTAGTACATCAAATCGGTAGGCTTCCTTGCACAGACAAACTTTTCTCTAACAGTGGCTGTCACGCCCAAGTCCCAAAATATGTAGGACTAGAAACACGTAAGCATGCCAGCCATATGTATATGGCAACTCCAATATATGGATATCATAATACACACGTGCGCTGTAATATGAATAATACTCACATGTGGTATATCTACTATCACAAGTTACAGAAATACTAATCTCATCCGCACAACAGGTCACAGAAAGGAATATAACTAAACTAGAACAAAGAGTCTGAATAATCCATAAATGATAGTCGGGTGGAGACAAATACACTACCAATGACTATATCAACTAAAATAAGAGAGAAGAGTAAAATCACCAATATAAAATAAGGTGATGATATAAGAGTGTCAGCTAAAGGATCCATCTCTAGAGGTAATCAATGATGCTCAGTGGGTAAGGTCTCCTCGGTAGAAAGTAATACGTCAGGTCCAGTCTGTACTCCTGCGGATACTCATGGTCGTATATACCTGGCAAGGGACCAGGTCTTTAGAGGGACATAACAAAATACATAGAAGCAAGCTAATTAAATATAGTAAACATGCAATATGTTTGAAAATATATAAGTATATTGTACTAGACAATCTATATGAATACAAATGAGGACAACTTTTTGATATATGGGCAGGGGTAGGCTACTCGATCTAAATCTCACAATTCACACACACGTCAGGGGATATCATAAACTGACATACCACAGGGATAGCGACCAGTGAGACTCCAAAAATTGACATACCGCGGGGGTAGAGACCAGCGCGACACACTCCCGTAGTGCGAGCTAGATACTACAATTTACTAGAGTGGTTAAAGCCCATATGCCTAATGATTGTCCTCCCATGATACTAGGTGTCCAGTGTGTGTCAACATATCTAATATATAGTAATGACTGAACGAAACTTCACATGCAATGAATATACATAAATATAAATATAAATAGCATGCAAAGTACTGTAAACAATTTGGCAAGGTATACTTGCCTGGCAAGAAGCTATGTAGTCCCAATATCTGGCTCCGAAAGTCGTATAGAATCTATCCAATATCCTCGGGTCAGCGTGCACAGGCACGGGAATTGGGGGTGACTGCTACAGGTTGTCTTCGACGAGGGTGACGGATCCACGATGACGATGATGATAGGGTGATGACGATAAGATGATTAGGTTATAATTATGATAATAGTTATGGTTAAGGTGGTGATTAGGTCAATGATGATGGTTATGTTGATGATGGGGATTATAATGGTGATGATGATTACAATGGTGATGATGATAGAATGATGATAGAAATTATGATAATGGTGGTGATGTGGATGATGATGGGGATTATGGTGATAATATGGATGGTGACTGGGATGATGGTGATGATATAGATGGTGACTGGGATTATGGTAATGATTATGATGATGATGGGGATGATCATGATGAGGTGATGATGGGGTGATGGTGATGACGAGGATGATGATGTGGATGATGGTGATGAGATAAGATAATGATGATGATAAGATGAGATAATGATGGTGAGGTGAGATGATGATGGTGTGATGAGATGATGATTGATGATAATGATGATTGATGGTAATGATGGAGTGATGATGATGATGGTGATGATGGGGTGTTAATGGTAGTGAAGGGGGGATACTATTCCGACCAGGGGAGGTCCGGCGAGGGTGACGGAGGACAGGAAAGAGGTGAAAGAGGAGGCTCGGGTGGTTGTGTTCAGTCGTGACTGGGTGGAGGAAGGAAGAGGTGGTGCTGCTAGTGTTTGACAATGGAGTCGAGGAGGAGGAAGTACAAACGGAGGAGGTCGGGTTCCAGGCGGTCGGCGAGGTCGGGCTCCGGTCGAGTGCAGGCAGAGAAGGGGTGAAGGAACGGGGTGACTGGCAGCGGTCGAGTTGTGGTGCAGTCGGCTTCTCCGACGTTCAGTCGGGCACCGGCGGGTCCAGGCGAACGCGGGAGGTCATGCAGGCGGGGACAGGCGGTCGTGGCGTCGACTTCAGGCGAGTTCGACGTGTTGGCTCCGATCGGCTTGGCGTTGGGCAGCGGGTCCAGCGGCTCGGGGTAAGACTGGGCTCCGGCGGGTCGGGAGGAGACGGGATGAGGCAATGGTGGTTGTGGTGTTCGTCGAGCGGGATGACAGGGAGGTGCTCCGGCAGAATGCTGTGGGGTTGGGGACAACGAGGGTGATGAATGACAGGGAAGGTGCAGGCAGCTAAAGGAAAGGGATATGGTATCTCGGTCGGGTACTGGTGGTGACGGGGCTGTTCCGGCGAGGGGCTGGGGTGCAGCGACGTCGGAATCAGGCGGTCGGCAGAATCTCGGGCTCCAGCAGCGGGAGAAAGAGGAAGAAGGTGAAGATGGAGATGAATAGGGGATTTGGGGTGGTCGGCTGTGCATAGGATAGGTATTGGTTTTTGGGAAAAAATAAAGGAAAGTGATATTTATACATAAAATTTAGGTTTGGGTGTTTGACCTAAAAGTTTGGGCTTGGTCAACCCTCCTTAGAGTTGGACCTTGACTCACATGGGGGTGTTTGGAGGGCCATAATTTATATTGTTTAAATGCAAGGATAGGTTTAAAATAAGGGGGCGACGTTGTGCGTTGCACATTCCAAAAATTATGAGAAAATTCGTATGAAGGAAAAAATGGGTTTCTTTATGTATTGTCCAATGGTGTGGACACCTTAATACATTTTTGTATTAAAATGTCCAACAATTGGAAAAATTGTACAAAGATGGAAATTGGCTTAAATTAATTAAAATTAATGCGCAAGGTGTTCTGGATTTAATTAGAAGTACATGAAAATAAAATTAGGTGGGACACAAGGATCATGGACGTAGAGGGCTCAGAGTAGAATATTATCATTAATTTGGTTGCACAAAATGGGTCAAGATTGTGTCTCCAATTTTGATTGGAACGCACAAGGATACAAAGTTGAATTTATTTAGAGTTAAATATAAACCTCTGCGATGAATATTATGCAACTAAAATATAGCACAAGAGAGCATAATTATAAGTTACATCGAGGTCAGAATAGAAGGCGGTCATGTCTAGGGCAAGAGTGTGAAGTTTATAGGAAGGCAGTGGCTAGTGTAGTGCTCCAATTATCGAAGCAATGGTAACGTGCATTTAAGCGACATAATTATTACAAAAATTAAAATAAATATCGTGTTCTATTTCTATTTAGGTTCAAACTAGCCCTAGTTTCACTATCTAAGTCAAGTAGACCTAATTTTGGGTGAGGGGGTTTACAATCTACCCAACTTAAAATAATTTTGTCCTCGAAATTAAAATAAGGCATGGTTTCTCTCTATCTAATCTTACTTGGTCACAGTCTAAAAGAATTCACCTCAAGTTGACAATGCAGTTTCTACCCAACTTAGAATTTACCCATCTATCACCTAAGGCTATACATCTAAGAAAATATTCCTCTAATTATTTAATTATGTTATTTAATCCTCAAAGTTTTAACACTAAACATATTACCTATGATATGTCCTTAATCAATTATAAAAGAGAGTCACCAAGTCATGTGATTAGCCTATGGTGTATCTAGTACTATCAGTGTATCAACTTATACCAAGCATGAGGTTTCGTCTTTCCGAAATAAGGAAGGACGAAAAACAATAATAAAGAGTTCAAGGGGGAGGTAATAGAATGGAAGTATGGAGGTCAAGGCGTTTAAAGAATTTAAATGAGAATTGTCAAGGCAGTTGTAGATTGAAATATTATTTGGTAATTTTTTATTCGCATGCTCGTATCAGTACAGTATGTAACCGATACGATACGCTCGGACATGTCTAGAGGGCAAGTATATTTGTCTAAGAAGCTAAGTCAATGTTATCTCAATCCACATAAGTAGTCATGCGAAGGGCAAACCAAGCGTACTATGGTTGATCAGACCATAATATACTGATTCTGAAATGTATTAGTGTGTATACCCAATAATACATATATCATGATCAAGCTTGATAAAAGAGTGAGCTTGCAAAACTAGGCTATAATAGCGGCATAAGTCAAGGTAGTTTAGAAAGTATAAATACGCTGGATTATGATGAAAGAAGGTACAAAATAATTCAAGTTCACAAGAAGGTAAGACTCTACAGTTGTTATACTAACTCCTTGTCTAAGTTGTTAGTCGACCAAATAGGGGTATGGGCCTCTAAGTTCTATTATCTGAATAAATACTATCTTCTTATGCAAGTCTATAGTTGGTATCATTCGGTTATACTTCATCAATGGGTTAAGAGGACTATGTGATACTATGTTGTGAGGCATACTACCCAACTTAAAAGAATTAACTAATATTGTACTGTCTTAAGGATACAGTAGAAACTCTTGCTAAGGTTTACGAGGAAGGGTCTTGGTACTTATTAGGGTATCCTATTGCATTAAAAAGGTATTGGTCATCTTAAGTCTTAATCATAGTGCTTGTAGAACAAGTGTTAATAATAAGTATGGAAGGGTTAGGTGGCACGAGTTGAAAGAAAAGAAGAACATAATTAGTCGTCTCACAAATAGAGGGCGCTAAGTTTCAGAGGAACAAGATTTAAATTTAAATAGAAAGACTCTAGATAATATCATGGTTTTCTAAGGGGAAGGTGGTTTGCTAACCTCTGTGTTCGGGGTATGATATAGGAAAATGTTATTTTATTCCTCTTGGCTTCCTAAGGTACTGTCTGCTAATATCAAGACAAGAATCTAAATGTATAGTTCTATAATACTATCTCACTATAAAAGTTAGGTTTGGTCCTAATATTCGACCTTGGATTTCTATCGGTTCCTCAATTCTAGGGTCAAATAATATGGTCAAATTTCTAACTAACTCTAGTAGTGTCTCCACTACTCTCAAGTCTACATAAATATATCAAGGGATAATGGTAAACCAATCTATAGATAAGGAATGCTAGGGTTCACTAGATATTCTAAACTTAGTGATGTGTCAATACTCTAGTTGTATTCCTGGTAGGATTATTACCCTAATTATTTTTCTAACAACAAGGGTTCCTATGTTCTAGGGGAAGACTATACTCAAGGAACTATTAGGGAAGCACATGAATCAAGCAGGATGCAATTATTTAGATAGAACAGATGGAAATAAAGATGAGTTATAGTCAATTGTGGATGAGATCCTATACTCTAATCCTAATTGCAGGCTTGCTCGGTACAGTAACGTAACCGAGACAATATGCTCTCGACCTGCATGGGCCACCATAATAATATGTCACGCCTCAATCCCAAAATATGTAGGACTAGAAACACGTAAGAATGTCAGTCGTATGTATATGGCAACTCCAATATATGGATACCATAATACACACGTACGCTGTAATATGAATAATACTCACATATGGTATATCTACTATCACAAGTCACAGAAATACTAATCTCATCCACACAACAGGTCACAGAAAGGAATATAACTAAACTAGAATAAAGAGTCTGAATAATCCATAAATAATAGTCGGGTGGAGACAAATCCACTACCAATGACTATATCAACTAAAATAAGAGAGAAGAGTAAAATCACCAATATAAGATAAGGTGATGATATAAGAGTGTCAGCTAAAGGATCCATCGCTAGAGGTAATCAATGATGCTCAGTGGGTAAGGTCTCCTCGGTAGAAAGTAATACGTCAGGTCCAGTCCGTACTCCTGCGGATACTCATGGTCGTCTATACCTGGCAAGGGACCAGGTCCTCAGAGGGACATAACAAGATACATAGAAGTAAGCCAATTGAATACAGTAAACATGCAATATGTTTGAAAATATATAAGTATGTTGTACTAAACAATCTATATGAATACAAATGAGGACAACTTTTCGACGTATGGGCAGGGGTAGGCTACTCGATCTAAATCTCACAACTCACACACACGTCAGAGGACATCAGAAATTGACATACCGTGGGGGTAGCGACCAGCGAGACTCCAAAAATTGACATACCGCGGGGGTAGCAACCAGCACAACACAATCCTATAGTGCGAGCTAGATACTACAGTTTACCAGAGTGGTTAAAGCCCATACGCCTAATGATTGTCCTCTCATGATATTAGGTGTTAAGTGTGTGTCAATATATCTAATATATAGTAATGACTGAACGAAACTACACATGCAATAAATATACAGAAATATAAATATAATAGCATGCAAAGTACTGTAAATAATTTGGCAAGGTATACTTGCCTGGCAAGAAGCTATGTAGTCCCAATATCCGGCTCCGAAAGTCGCGTAGAATCTATCCAATATCCTGGGGTCAGCGTGCACAAGCACAGGAATCGGGGGTGACTGCTACAGGTTGTCTTCGGCGAGGGTGACGGGTCCACGATGACGATGATGATAGGGTAATGACGATGAGATGATTAGGTTATAATTATGATGATAGTTATGGTTAAGGTGGTAATTAGGTCAATGATGATGGTTATGTTGATGATGGGGATTATAATGGTGATGATGATTATAATGGTGATGATGATAGAATGATGATGGAAATTATGATAATGGTGGTGATGTGGATGATGATGGGGATTATGGTGATGATGTGGATGGTGACTGGGATTTGGTGATGATTATGATGATGATGGGGATGATCATGATGAGGTGATGGTGATGACGAGGATGATGATATGGATGATGGTGATGAGATGAGATGATGATGGGGATGAGATGAGATGATAATGGTGAGGTAAGATGATGATGGTGTGATGAGATGATGATGATTATGATGATTGATGAATATGATGATTGATGATAATAATGATTGATGGTGATGATGGTGATGATGGTGATGATGGGGTGTTAATGGTAGTGAAGGGGGGATACTGTTCCGGCCAGGGGAGGTCCGGAGAAGGTGACGGAGGATAGGGAAGAGGTGGAAGAGGAGGCTCGGGTGGTTGTGTTCAGTCATGATCGGGTGGGGGAAGGAAAAGGTGGTGGTGCTGGTATTTGTCAATGGAGTCGAGGAGGAGGAAGTGCAAACGGAGGAGGTCGGGTTCCAGGCGGTCGGCGAGGTCGGGCTCCGGTCGAGTGCAGGCAGGGAAGGGGTGAAGGAACGGGGTGACTGGCAGCGGTCGAGTTGTGGTGCAGTCGGCTTCTCCGGTATTCAGTCGGGCACCAGCGGGTCCAGGCGAACGTGAAAGGTCGTGCAGGCGGGGGCAGGCGGTCGTGGCATCGACTTCAGGCGAGTTCGACGGGTTGGCTCCGGTCGTGTTGGCGTTGGGCAGCGGATCCAGCGGCTCGGGGCAAGACTGGGCTCCTGCGGGTCGGGAGAAGACGGGATGAGGCTATGGTGGTTGTGGAGTTCGTCGAGCGGGATGACAGGGAGGTGCTCCGGCGGAACGCTGCGGGGTTGGGGACGACGAGGGTGATGAATGACAGGGAAGGTGTAGGCGGCTGAAGGAGAGGGAGGTGGTGTCTCGGTCGGGTACTGGTGGTGACGGGGCTGCTCCGACGAGGGGTTGGGGTGCAGCGGCATCAGAATCAGGCGGTCGACAGAATCTCGGGCTCCGGCAGCGGAAGAAAGAGGAAGAAGGTAAAGATGGAGATGAATAGGGGATTTGGGGTGGTCGACTGTGCATAGCATAGGTAATGGTTTTTGGGAAAAAATAAAGGAAATTGATATTTATACATAAAATTTGGGTTTGGGTGTTTGACCTAAAAGTTTAGGCTTGGTCAACCCTCCTTGGAGTTGGACCTTGCCTCACATGGGAGTGTTTGGAGGACCATAATTTATATTGTTTAAATGCAAGGATAGGTTTAAAATAAGGGGGCGATGTTGTTCGTTTCATATTTCAAAAATTATAGAAAAATTTGTATGAAGGGAAAAATGGGTTTCTTCATGTATTGTCCAATGGTATGGACACATTAATGCATTTTTGCTTAAAAATGTCCAACAATTAGAAAAATTGCATAAAAATGGAAATTGGATTAAATTAATTAAAATTAATGTGCACAGTATTCTGGATTTAATTAGAAGTACATGGGAATAAAATTAGGTGAGACACAAGGGTCATGGACGTAGAAGGCTCAGAGTAGAATATTATCATTAATTTGGTTGCACAAAACGGGTCAAGATTGTGTCTCCAATTTTGATTGAAACGCACAAGAATACAAAGTTGAATTTATTTAGAGTTAAATATAAATGTCCACGATAAATATTGTGCGACTAAAATATAGCACAAGAGAGCATACTTATAAGTTACACCAAGGTCAGAGTAGAAGGCGGCCATGTCTAGGGCAAGAGTGTAAAGTTTGTAGGAAGGCAGTGACTAGTGTAGTGCTCCAATTATCGAAGCAATGGTAACGTGCGTTTAAGTGACATAATTATTGCAAAAATTAAAATAAATACCGTGTTTTATTTCTATTTTGGTTCAAACTAGCCCTAATTTTACTATCTAAGCCAAGTAGACCTAATTTTGGGTGAGGGGGTTTACAGTGGCCTTGTAGCGATCAACCCCACAGAATCTGCACGCATCTTCATCCTTGTCGTCTTTGCAGTACAACATACACCCATTGCGACATGCATCGATTTTCTCGCATCCTATCCAGAGCTATCTCACCATCCTCTTAGATCGATAGAAGTCTTTAGGCAACTTTGCACCCTCGGACAAGATCTCTATAATCAAATCGATCAGTCGATTATAGCATTCTTGCGACATATTAAAATTGGACTTGATGCTCAATAATCTTGTAACCACCTCCAACGGTGAATGATTCTCACAACCAGGATATAGTGGAGTCCTTGCATTCTCCATCAACTCCATAAACTTTGCAGTATCGGCATTCAATGCCTCCTCAGCTGCATCATAATTGTCCGGATTGAAACTAGGTCCCACCGTATCATAATTGTCCAAATTGAAACTAGGCCCCTCCGCATCAAAAATCATGTTCACCCACCCGTCGTCGTAAGTATCGTGGTCATGGATATCCATATACGGCTCCACATAAGGCTCCGACTCTGATGCTAGAGACACAAGTTCTCCGTACGCGGTCCACTGATAGTAATTTGGCATGAAGCCCTTCGAGTATAAATGATATGTGACTTTTACTTCTGGATGATATTTCCTGTTGTGACATCTTACACACGGACACTTAATTTTGGTAACATTGTCACTACCACATTCTGAAAACAGTAGTATTTTTGACTTTTTACAATATTTAATATTATGGTAGTTACAATTTAATAATTGCATGATAGTATATTTTTAATTTAAATAATTATGTGAGAGGTGTAACTAAATATAATTATATACAGTGTTTATTTATTTTTAAACTAGTAGACTTGACCTAGAAGCCCAGTAGATGACCACCTGTCCGAATTATGGAATTTTGTATTTGATTATTTAATCTAGAATTTATTTATTGGAGATTTTAATTAATTACTGTATTTTAATTAATTATTGCGCTTTGCCTTTGCTTTGATATTTGGAGCGCTATCCTGACTTTTGTCTTCCAACAAATTTCACAATCTTGCCCTAGACATGCCCGCCTTCCATTCTGCTATTTTTGTAACTCATAATTATGCTCTCTGTACATTATTTCTGGCCGCACAAAAATTGTCGCGGACGTTATTTTTAAATTTCTATTTTTGTATCGTTGTGCGTTCCAATCAAAAATTGGAGGCAATCTTGACCTATTTTTCGTGCGACCCAAATTAGGGTAATATTCTGTTCTGAGTCTTCTTCATTATTGGTATTGATGACCTGACCTGATTTTGGCCCCATGTACTCCTAATTAATTTTTGAACACAGCTTGCATTTTTCTAATTAAATTGAGGATAACATTTTGACTGATTTTATAAATCCTAATTTAATTCTAATACCCGATTAATTAAATCCGTGCCTAAACGCACAACACCCTCTCGCCATAAAAATTACTAAACACATTTTTCTCCACAAATTTTGTGTCATTTTATGTGTTTGTGCAATTTCCCGAATTTAAGGGGCTAAGTTGTAATTATTCAATTATAGGAGTCATCACCCCATTGGCCAAGACCAAATGGAAGGGTTATTTATTTATGGACCAAATTGCACTTTTCCCACTCTACTTTACATGAAAACAATTTTCTCCATATCAAATCCTGGCCACTCAATTAAAGTGGGTACATCACCACCCTCCATCAACACCCTCTCTCCATATTTATGTCATGTCCTATCAAAGCCCTAATCCCAAAAGAAAAAAAAATTCAATCTAGGGAATCCCCCACAAGCCTTGACCCGCAGCCGCCTCCATTTCTCATTTCTCCATTCCATTATTTTCTCTTCTTCTTCCTTCTTCCTTTCTTCTCCTTCTTCTCTTTTAAATTTAAATAGGAAAGAAGAGGGAGGGAAACCATCACCACCCATCTACTATACTCCGGCCACCTCCGGCGGCCAACGACTTGCCGCCGCCTGCTGCTGCCGCCGCCGCCTGCTGCTGCCGCTGCTGCTGCACAGACCGGCCGCTGCCGCCGCTGCTGCACAGTCCGGCCATCCATCGATGCATCTCCCTCTCCATGCTCCTCCCTGCATCATCTCCTCTCCGGCGCGGCTCACCGAGCTCCGCCCACTACTTCCCCATCTCCTTCCGACATCCTATGTAACCAGCGTTGCAGCCTCGGAACCGTCGAGCTATCCTGTGTCGGTCCGACTAACCTGCCGGTTACCGCGTTCGTTCACAGGGTCAGCTGCGCCCCCTCCGCGTCGTAACGAGAGGTCGTCGGCATCGACCTCGGCACTACCAACTCCGCTGTGGCGGCCATGGAGGGAGGGAGGCCGACCTCTTGCTTTGTCGTGGGTACCGATGTGCAAATATTGCCAGGATCTATAGCATTGGGAAGAGTGAAAAAGGATCCCCACTGTTGGTGATTGAAATTTCTGACAAGCCTGACAAGGAAGAAGCTGAACCTACATTTAAATTCATTAGAAATATGCATGGTGATGAGCCGTGGGTCGAGAACTGCTTAAGCTTCTTGCAAATTGGCTATGCAGCAATTATATGAAGGATTCTTTGGCGTGGGAATGCAAACAATGTGGACCTAAATCGAGATTTTCCTGACCAATTTTATCCTGTTAATGATGTGGAGGACATGCGACAACCTGAAACAAGAGCAATTATGAATTGGGTAAAAGAACAACACTTTGCGGCCTCCTGCTGCGGTCCGGCGAGCTGCTCCCCGACCTTCCCATCGACTCTCCGGCGGCCAACTGCACCGCTGCTCTTCCATTCATCCCGCTGGCCTCCTCCAGTCCGGCTCCTCCATCATCCAAACACCACCACCACCATCAACTTCATCCATCCATCGCATCTCCGACCCGAGCATCCGGCCAACCCCGCAGTAAGCTTCCCTCTTCCCATTCCCTGTAAAATACATGTATAAGTATGATTTAATTAGTATGCATATGTATATATACAATTAATGTGTATAAATATTGTGTATTAGTATATATTAGTAAATATGCTTTAAAATGCGTATATACGTATATGTGTGTGTGGGTGTATACGTATAATAGGCATCGTGTGTTATTTAGTATATGTTCATATTATATATATTGTATTTTTCTTTATATATAGTATGCATATTTGGTATACGTACAACCATATATATGTAGGTATTTTAGTATAGATACATATTGGTATAATATGTATTAATGTATGTTTCAGTATTTAAATATAAATAAATGTAAATTGGTATATATGTATATATAACCGTATTTTGGTATAAATATGTGTACCTATATATATACATGTATAAACATATTTTTGGTATATATATATATAGTATATATATAAAAACTGTATTGATATATATGTACTTGTAAGACATATTTTGGTATATTACATGTATATAGTATAATTATTATTTTGGTAAAAATATATATGTGTATATATATCTTGTATAGGTATATGTTAATAAAAACGTATTTTGGTATATATATATATATATATATATATATATATATATATATATATATATATATATATATATATATATATATATATATATATACTTGTGTACATATAGGGTATGGGTATATTTTATTTAGTGTATATAAATGTATAAATATATATATTCTTATAAGGGGAGTTATGTACATTTTTATAAACATAAATAATATATACTTTCACTTATGTACATACAGTTATACCTATTTTGTATATACTTTGGAATAACAATATATATGTAATATGTTTAATTATTAACAATATGTTAGTTGGTGAATATACTAGATGACCCTAGTTGACTAGTGCCCTGCCTGGCATGGCCCTGAGGTCAGTGTTTATAGACTGTGTGTTAGGGTAGCACCTGATATAAGTGTTATTGTGATATATTTTTAGGACTGTTGGATCCTCCAGACGATACTCTGGGACAGGACATTGATTTTACCAGCTAAGGACCCAAGGCGAGTACATTCTCTGATTAGTTTCTAATTTATGATATCTCCTATGTTCACTGTATCTAGTGTAGATATACATGCTCTTGACACGTTGGTTACACGGATTGGTATACACGGATCTCATCATGAGATGTTATTCCTTATTCATGGTGTAGCTTGTACAAGACTTGTTTTCTTGCTATCTTGTGCATGTACAGACACTGATTTCCGGGGAGACTTGCTACCTTCCTAGGGAATCCCGTGTCATAGCGTACCATGATTGGATCTACTATACCAGTCGGGGTGGGGAGTATTTTAGTGTAGATATGTGATCATACCCAACTTTACATGCTTTATAGCTCACCCCACACCTCATGTCGGGTGTGGCCTGACCATTTACATGCTTCATAGCTGTTACGTATGATTAGCCTGACCTCTACATGCATCATAGCTAACCAACGGTTAGCCTGACCTTACAAGAATCATAGCTAATCATATGTAACCAGCCTGATCAAGTTCCCAAGCCGATCACATGTTAAAGCTAGTACTCATACACTTAGTCATAGGTTCTTGCTCATGGACATATTGTTTCTTCTCTTGCATTTACTTACAGTATTTCCAGTATTTCTTTTGTTGTACATTTCTCGTACCTATACATGCATCTGGTATATTTCCATCTAGAACTGCTACATAGTTTATATCATTTATAAAGAACTGCTATTTAGAGATGTACTTTGCTCCTTCCTGACTGAAAAATATTTTTCCAGACTGTGACCTTAGTAGACTGGTTTCTGACACACTTGGGGATTGGAAGTTAATGATTGCAGGTATGATTATTTTGTCATTAGACTTGTCTTGTATTTCTTGCTTGCTTTGATATTCCTATCGTGCTGTAGTTGTGATTGAGTATGTTGTTAATATTTTATAGAGTTATCCGAGTCTCCTTATGGAGTTGGATACTAGCGTGAGATTTTATAGATAGTACTTGACCTAGACAGCGTTCTACCGCCGATGCTGCGGCGTAGGCTGGACGTACCCACGCACTCGTGCCCCTAAACCGGGTGCGGATCGTGACAAACATCCATGTACTGAGGGAACGCCTTGGCGAACTGCAGGAACTGCTGTACACCCTCAATGAATTTATCCTGTACACCGCACATATCATCAGGATGATGGTTGTATATCTACGAACGATGACGCAGATAGTAATTCATATCCATTTCTAGATACTTCTGCAAAAATGACAGTATGTATCCTATAAATTATTACATACAGTGTGATTCTCTAGAGGAAGGTAAGAACTGCTCTAACTCGATACATAATGCCCTATGTGTGTGTGTGTGTGTGTATATCATCTGACTTGTCAATTGGTAGTGAGTATGTTCAACTGTAGGGCATGGATGGCAAATAATATGGAAGAGAGTTTCAGAAAGTAGCAGTCATTCCCCGTTTAGACAAGGTCACAAGCTATCTTATATTTAGTGTAAAATATATTTATTTTACACACTTATTTAACTAAAGAACTTATCAATGCAATGGCCAAGTAACTGATTACTGCTCTGCTTTGGTAATCACAAGGTCTTATGCAAAGTAGCTATCAACCTTTTTAGACAGTGAGCTAGATGACACACACATCACTCATTATTTCTTCTTAAATATTACTTCGTTTGGGAGGTTGCTGCTTGTGCCATTTTGTCAACCTACAAAATTTCCAAGTTAGTTATGTATAGTTATGCAGTGATGAGAGCAATTAGTTCTCGTTGGTTAGATACTGTAAATTATAATATCATGCGAAGAGCCCTACTTACATTAATGGCTTGCTTTGACATTGGAGAGCGGAGACCTTATCTCTGTATTCAATTCCTTCACTTTAGCGACGTTTAGCGACGCTGGTAAAGAAGTCGCTAATTTAGCAACGTCCTGGACGTCGCTAAATACGTCGTTAAATGTCTAAAAGAGGAACGTCGCTAAATAAGTCGCTAAATGTCGCTAAATGAAATAAATTATTGACGTTTAGCGACCTTAATTAAACTTATAGCGACTAATATTTTGAAAACTGAATAACAATCGCTATATGTCACCAATTAGCGACGTCAAGCGACGTTATTCCTTGGACTCGCTGATTTATTTAATATTAGCGACGTTTTACTATTATGTCGCTAAAAAATGTCGCTAATCCCGCTTATTCTGGTAGTGTTTATATTGTTGACTGCTTCCATTTTCTGTCTTTATGCTATTCTTGCTTTATTGAGTTAGTTGTGTTTTCTGGAGCTTCTTGGTTTTGGTGCCTTAGTAAAATTCTAAGAACAAAATTTTTCTAAGAAAGGAAGAGTTTTGAGACTCTGTCTCACAATATCTATATCGGTATATGAATACGTATTTCATACTGTATGTTTTGTTTTTCTGAATTTCGTAGGATTTTCAAATTTGGAAAATTATAACTTTTCTTCCTAACCGGTATACCGACGGTATACTTCAGTATACCGACGGTATACTGTCCGACAGATATTTGTTTCACTTTTTGAGATATTTGTTGAGATATTTTTGAGATATTTCTCTATAAATAGTACTTGAGTTTCACTGTCCGACGGTATACTGTCCGACACACTCTATGTATATTTGATACGACCAGGCATTTGTATTAGTAGAGGATGTTTACACTCTATGTACATTTGATACGATTAGGCATTTGTATTAGTAGAGGATGATTACACTCTATGTACATTTGATACGACCATGCATTTATATTAGTAAAGGATGATTACACTCTATGTACATTTGATACGACCAGGCATTTGTATTAGTAGAGGATAATTTACACTCTATGTACATTCGACTCGACTCAGACATCTGTATTAGCAGGGGACGATTACACCCTATGTAGATTTGAACAATTTATAGTAGGCCGTGGCTAGTAGCAGCATTCTTATGTTCTCTGTTCGTGGCATTTCTGTTGTGATTTGAGTTATGCACCTTAGCTTTGCGATTTTTGTGTAATTACGATTGATCCGTCTTGTACATGTGTAGTTTTGATCTTTACTTATGTTGCCGGAGTCTTTACCTTATGTTATAGTTATGTGTATCGGTAAGTGACTCGAGACTAGGTCCGACTCTGGAAAAGAATCATAATCCTAGTGCTTGTTTGGTTTAAGGGTTATGATTCCTATTTCTAGGAGTTCCCGAATCTTTTCGTTGCTTGCCGACTTATCCTTACTCGTGTTTTCTTTTCTTCTTCTTGGCATGTCTCAGTTCCTTTGCGTGCTTCATGTATCTAGTTATTTCCGTGTTTACATGTTGCTCATTATATTCCTTGTGGTTTTATGTTATTCAGCTTATTGTCTTTTTTTCTCGAGATAAGTGCAGTGGTAGCGCACGAGTCTCGATCCGCTTTTATTTATTCATGTTTCTTAGCGTATTGTAGCTCTACGTTGTTTTGCTGATTTTAGTTCCTAGATTGGCTTCCTTTGTGTTACTTGCTATTTGAGGGTCTGACCCCACTTGTTTTGCTTGGCCAGATCCGGTAGCAAAGTCCGAGGATCTTACTTTCCTTCTCGCGGATGGTGACTACCCGGACCACCAGACAGCCTAAGTGGGTTTCCTTCTATCTCCACTAGATCTCGTATTGTATATTCTTTTGAGATATTTAGCCACCGAGCACTTGTTAGCTCGTGTTTTGGACTTGACATTCTGCCTACAGGCACTGACATGATTAGCGTATTCTAGACCATGGATAGTGTTGATCATGTATGACTTATACTCTGCTAGTTCTTAATTTTGTATTACTAGCTTCATAATCATCTATGTATATTTGGTTTAGGATGCTTTACTATTTTGCTCTAGATGATCTTATTTCTTGCTTATTGCTTATCTGCTTATGATTGAGACACCTATGACCATTTGACCTAGGATTGACTACTCGATTGTAGTATTAACCACCATGTTTTATAACTTTACCGTATATGCGGAGTACCAGCGTGCTCCAAGTATACGTAGCTGGCCGTTGTTTGCCCCCGCTATCCAGTATTCTGGTTCTAGGGTATGACAAGGTTTTAGTTGGGACGACGACTGGATTAAGGTTAGGATTTTGGGACCTCAAGGACACGACAACGGAGGACTCAAATTGACAAAGGTCGACCTCGAGGACACGACGATAGAGGACACGAACAGTTTTAGTAGGGACGGTTGGATACAGTTGGACACGAACATTCTGGACACAATTAAAAAAATTAATTTTTAAAAATATTTTACCAAACAGAATATGCAATTTTTGTTTCTTAAAATCACTTTCCAGATGAAAGTAACCAAACGCAAAGCCAGAACTTCTATACTCAGAAAACAACTTTATAACTTGTTTTCAAAAAATTATTTTCAGAATAAAATTTAAGAAAGCCTATTAAAACGGGCCATAAGACTAAACGAAAATATGTGAGAGTCGTGAGTAAACCCCCTCGACCAAATTTAGGTCTACCTGACTTAGATAGAGAGACTAGGGTTAGTTTGGAGCCATTTAGAATTAGAACTTAGTGTTTTAGATTAATGTACATAATATTCGTATCACTTTGTGCACCTTATCGTTGCTTCGATATTTGGAGCGCTATATTAGCATTTTCTTTCAAACAAATTTTACACACTTTTCCTAGTCGTGCCAGCCTTCCATTCTGACCTTTGTGTAACTCATAAATACCCTCTCTTGTGCTTTATTTTAGTCGCACAATATTCGTTACAAACGTCCATTCTTAAATCCAAATAAATCTAACTTTGCATCTTTGTCCGTTCTAATCAAAATTGGAGACACAATCTTGATCAGTTTTGTGCAACCTAATTTATGACAATATTTTATTCTGAGTCTACTACGTCCATGACACTTTTGTCCCACCCAATTTTAATCCTATGCACTCCCAATTAATTAAAGAACACCATTTACACTAATTTTAATTAAATTGGTGTAATGTCCCAACCTAACCCAAAACTAGACCCAACACCAACCCAAACCTCCACTCACACCCCAAGGTTCATACTAAATATCACACACCATTTTAACCCACTACATCACACCAAACATGGTATTTTTCCTCATTCAATCCTAAATTCCATTGTTTGTGAAATTTTCCAATTGTTAGGGACTTTTATGCAAAAAAGCAATGAGGTGTCCACCTCCTATTGGAGCCAAGCCATGAAGAAACCCCCCCTCCTTGTTGATTGGTCTACCCTATTTTTCCCTCCAATTTAGTTGTACTACATACAACTTTTCCCTCCTACATCATCCACCCTCCATTCAAACCTACATCATCCTAGCCACCCATTCTTTATTGTAGAACCTTCCCCCATCCCTAGAAAAAGCTAGTAGCCGGCCCTAATCCCAAGGCTATCACCTCATCTTCTCTCTCCTACATAAATACTCTTCCTCCCTTCATATTTTTCACAGCCAACACCATCAACCTATACAAACCAAACCCTAAAACTATACCTCTCATTCTTCATCCGGCCACCTCCCTCTTCCAACTCCGACCGCCTCCTCCTCCGAGCATCCCCCGCCACCATAGCACCGCCTGCCTCCCTCGACCATGACCAACCCGCCACCACCAGCGGCCGCCTCTGCCTCAACAATCGCCACAGCAGCCCCCAACCTGACTTCTTCTTTCCCCCGACCTTCTTTCTTCCCCGACTTCCCCATCGCCTTCTCCGACCACCCCCGACCAGTCACCCCGCCACTACAGCCACCTCACCATTATCACCATCACCGCCTCACCATTCTCACCATCACCGGCACACCACCATCGTCGTCGTCACCACCTCGTCATTATCATCACCCGAACACTACCATCATCTTCACCACTTCCACCACCAACACCACCCGACTTCCCTCTCCGATAATCTCCACCACCACAGCGGCCAACACCACCATCACCAATACCGTCATCACCATCACCAACACCACCATCACCAACACCATCATCACCATCACTAACACTACCATAGCGGCCAACACCGATCATCATCGGTAACCACCCCCCTTAGCCACCATCATCCCACGACCATCATGCCACTGCCACCAAGCTGCTGCCGACCTGCTGCCACTGTCAGTGTGCTGTCGCTGCTGCTGTGCAGTCTTGCCTGGCCGGAGCACCACCTTCCCTCGCCGGAGTTCGGCCACCCTTGTGTAACAGACGAGCATCACCTCCCCCTCAGTCACGAGCACGCCTAGGTTTGCATCGCTACTCCTCTTCCTTGATGAGATGTTGTTGCATGAATAAATATTAATGTGTGAAACCTAATACCTAGTGTTTATATGTGCATGTTTATATGTGCGTGCTAATATGTGCATAGTGGTTAGTATTAGTAATACTTCATAGAATTTGGTTATTTAGTATGGTATTTACTTGTGTTGACCGTAGGTGTTAAACTAACACTGTCTTTTGTACACTCTAACATGTTAACTAGGACATGGATTAGGTTATACGTTATTTAGAATTATAATATATTTTGGTAGTTAATTATCTTTTTGTGCACGGTATCTGAGGACATGACGTGCCCGTATATGGAGACCTAGATAGTTACATATATCAGACGTGTCTTGAAAAACTTAGTAGAATACCTGGTACCCATGTGTTAGAGGTGCAACTTAGCACCTACATGAATCCTAGCTATGACTGCGATTGTAACATGTGAGAAATGATACCATAGGATAACTTGTAAAATACAGTGGGACTAGTAGACTAAGTGTATCCCTAACCCCTTGATCCTTGACTAGTCAACCTTAGCCAACATTTTAATTAAAACGTTTATTTGGTTTAGTATCTGCGTAACTCAGGACATTACGTAAGTTGTACTTGTGTACATGATTAGCATAGTGTAATGTAGTGATTGATAATTATTGTTCTTTATTCGTAGGCACCCAAGATAATTCTACCTTGGCTGCGGGTTCCGGATCCTTGCTTGTGCACACCAGAGTTCCAGGCAAGTATATCTTGCCTTGTTGTACTGTTTAAATTCAGATATTATTTAGTTACATATTTTATATAACTGTGCGCATCCGAGAAAGACTCGGGTGCAGTCAAAGAAGACGTTGACGTTAGGACTAATGTCTGACCTAGTATCTAGTGGACGCACCTAAAGTTGTGGGGTTATCAATATGACTCTCCAGGCCTTGACACGTATCATTGTACGTCACAGAGTAAGTTCATGTAGGGACACGTGCTTCATACTTGTCACTACCACGTTCCGAAAATAGGAGTATTTTTGACTTTTATGATATTTAATATTATGGTAGTTACAATTAAGTAATTGTATGATAGTATATTTAATTTAAATAATTATGTGAGATGTGTAATTAAATATAGTATTATATACAGTATTCATTTATGATTGAGCTGGTAGACTTGACCTAGAAGCCCAGTAGACGAACACCTGTCCGAATTATGGGATTATGTGGTTAATTATTTTATTTTAGAATTAATTTATTGGAGGTTGTAATTAACTACCGTAAATTATTTAATTATTGCGCCCTGCCCTTGCTTCGATATTTGGAGCGCTACCCTAGCTTTTGTCTTCAAACAAATTTTACAATCTTGCCCTAGACATGCCCGCCTTCCATTCTGCTATTTTTGTAACTCATAATATAGCTCTCTGTACCTTATTTTTAGTCGCACAAAAATTATCGCGGACATTTATTAATTTCTAAAATAAATTCCAATTTTGTATCGTTGTGCGTTCCAATCAAAATTGGAGGCAATCTTGACCTATTTTTCTTGCGGCCCAAATTAGGGTAATATTCTATTCTGAGTCTTCTTCATTAATAATATTGATGACCCGACCTGATTTTGGCCCCATGTACTCCTAATTAATTTTAGAACACAGCTTGCATTTATTTCTAATTAATTTGAGGATACCCTTTTATCTGATTTCGTAAATCACAATTAAATTCCAGTGCCCTGCTATTTGAGCCCATACCAAATATACAGCGCCCCCTGACTCTACAAAACACCAGACACCGAATCGTCCGCCAAATTTTTGTCATTTTATGCGTCTGTACAAATACCCAAATTTAAAGGGGTTAATTTGCAAATTTATATTAGGTGTCAACACCCATTTGTTTAAACCAATGAAGGAGCCCTAATATTTAACTAAGTCTCTCACCCTCATCCCCACATGAAGAAACCCTCATGACCAATCTAGACCACTCATTCAATGGGTCAATCACCACCCTTCATTTCCACACCCTCTCCCACTATTTAAAGTCACATCATCCCCTCTTCCCTAGGAAAACCCTAATCCCCAAAAACCTAGGCTAGCCCTCACAAGCCCCTACCTCTCTCTCTCCAACGTAGGAAACCAACTTCCTTTTCCTTTCTTCTTCTATTTTCTTCTCCTTCTTCCTTTCTCCTTCTTCTTCTTTGTTTTCTTCTTTTGAATTTAAAGGGGGGAGGGGGGGAATCCCCACCCGGCCAGCCCGGCCACTGTTCCGGCAGCCAACCATTGCTGTCTCCACCCGTTGTTCACCGAGGCTACCCCGGCATTCAGCTCAGCCAGCCCGGCCTTCAGTCCGGCCCCCTCCCTCCGACTCCAGCTCGGCCGACCCGAGCGTCCGGCAACCCCAGTCGAGTCCACCCTACCCCGTCGAGCCGACTACGTCGAACCGACCACCTCCAACCCCGCAGCTCCGACTGTCCGCTGCTTTCTCCCCGACTCCGGCTGTGAGCTCCACCCGCCTCCTCACTGTTCTTCCCCCTCCGGCGGACTTCCCAGCCAGGCGGCCAGCCACCTATCCCCACCTCCCTACTCTCCGGTAGCAATAGCCCGGAGCTCCCTCTGCCGACATCTACATCTACCACCACCACCTCCATCTACATGTCCCCTACCACTGGAACTCCGGCTGCATCCCAACTCTACCACCACCATCACCATCTACCACCATCTTCACCATACACCACCACCCTCTTCATCTACCACCATCTCCATCTACAATCACCACCACCACCATCTATCATCCCCCACCTTGCTCCGCTGCAGCCCGGCGACCGAGCTCCCCCTCCGGCTGGCCGGCCAGCCGACCCCCAACCACTGTGAGCTCCTCTCCCCATTTCCCTCCTTCTTTATATATATATATATATATATATATATATATATATATATATATATATATATATATATATATATATATATATATATATATATATATATGTATGTATATAAATACGTATACATGTATTTATGTGTATATGTGTACGTATACGTATATTTGTGTGCGTATATGTGTACATATATATATCTATAAATATATAGTGTATTTTCTCTATTTGTATATAGTATACGTACTATTTGGTATATGTACAAACATATATATGTATGTATTTTGGTATAATTATATATTAGTAAAATATATATTAATTTAATACATTTTGGTATAAATATGTGTACCTATATATATATGTATATTCATATTTTGGTATATACTTATATATACGTAGTATATGTTAGTATTTGTAATTGGTGTATATATATATATATATATATATATATATATACATATATATATACGTAAGTATTTGGTATGTAAATATATATAGTATATATATAAAACTGTATTGATATATATATGTACTTGTAAAACATATTTTGGTATATATAAACAAATATAGCATAATATATATATTTGGGTATATAAAATGTATATATATATACGTATTTGGTATATGTATTAATTGGTATGGTAATAATGTACATATTTAATAGGTGTACATTATTCAATATGATGAGTATAAATATATATATATATATATATATATATATATATATATTGTAAGTATTAATGCTAATTAATAATATGTGTATTTATATACGTATTCCTACTAGATGACCCTAGTTGACTAGTGCCATGCCTGGCATAGCCCTGAGTCCAGTGTATTTCTATTGTGTGTTAGTGTAGCATCTAATACAAGTGATATTGTGATATGTTTATAGGACTGTTGGTTCATCCAGGAGATACTCTGGAACAGGACATCAGTAGTTACCAGCTAAGGACCCAAGGCAAGTACATTCTCTGATAATTTCCAATTGTTGATAATTTCTATAAGTTCAATAACCTAGAAATGTTACTTCTGAATCCTTGACACTGTGCTACACGGACTAGTATATAGCTTGGATCTGCAGTCATGAGATATTACATTGATTATCGTTTTGATATTGTACACGACATGTATATTAGACATCGTACATGATAGATTGGACTTGCTCGTATATCGTGACATGTCATGGTTGGATCCACAGTACTAGTTGGGGGTGGGGAAGTAGTTAGTAAGAAATGTGATTATACCCTTTTATTACAGTGTAGAACAATGTAAGTGTTAATCATGCCCTTCACATATGATTAGCCAGGCCCTATAGCTCTCGTACATGTTCCCAAGCCGATCACATTTCAAAACTACTATTTCAAATACTTAGAATAGATTTCAGTTCCCTATTTTAAATCATATACTACATCACCCGTATATGATACTGTACCTTGTTTCTCTCCATTCATATATGCACTAACTGTATCATATTGCCTATTTTGCATGTCTCTTTACATTGCCAGTCTTCTTTATTTTGCCATTGCATTTATTCACTGTCTTCTCAGTATCTAGCATCATATGTTTATTGCTTTATAGTCCTTATCAACTAAATGGAACTGTTATTTGAGATTGTACTTTGCTCCTTCCTGACTGGAAATATTTTTCCAAACTATGCCTTAGAGGACCGGTGTCCGACACTTTATGGACCATATGGTGAGTAGCTGCAACTTGAGCTTGGTAGTTTAGTTGTGATTCCGGGAGGTCTAGCCGGAATTACTGGTTTTTCTAGTTAGTTCTTTTAGTAGACTATTTTGTACCGGATTTGTCTCTGGCCTACTTTGATGAGACATGGATATTGTTGAGTTAGCTTATTACATTTAGACTTGTGTTGTATTTAATTTTTTTGTTCGATATCTTATCGTGCTGTAGTCATATGATTGAGTATGTGTTCGTATTATTTGTGTCATCCGTGCCTCCTTATGGAGATTGGATGCTTGTGTGAGATTGGCTAGATAGTATCATGACCTTGACAGCGTTCTACCGTCGATGCTGCGGCGTAGGCTGGACGTACCCGCATACTCGTGCTCCAATTTCGGGTGCGGGTCGTGACAATACTCGACTGGTCATCGATGTGAGCAGCACGTGTGACGGTATTTAGCTTAGTTGTATATTTCTTTAATGACTTGCATTATAGTACGAGATGTCCATATCGTATTCGTGACTTGTATATTGGCATTGGACGGGGAAGATAATTAGCAGGCGTATGGGACAGACATTTGGCTACCGTAGTTTTAAAGTAAACTACGGGGTCGTGAGCCTCAGTGTTACCCGGTTATGGGCCATGTGTTACCCGGTTATGGGCTCAGTGCTACCCAGTTATGGGTGTATATGCTTGTCGATACATCCGACAGAGGTTACTAGCTGCGCGCTATCATGATCGGTGATGTAGTCAGCATATACTCCTAGTATCCAGTTTACAGGTAATGCCAGGTACTTAGCCTCTGGCTCGATGCTACGCTTTATACCTTTTACCTACCCATACGTACCAAGGTTATCTTCAAGTGCATTTCACTTAGCTGGTTAGTTCACCCTCGAGTTTACACAGTATTTACTTTATGACATATATTTTTGTATCTTGTTACGTCCCTTTGAGGATCTGGTTCCCTTCCAAATCCGGACGAGCACTTGTATCCGACCATCTACAGAGCAGGAGTAGAGACAGGATTCATGGCTGAGGACTTTGAGGCATTTTCAGAGGAGTTTTCGTGATTTGGGATATGCTGCTACCTTGGGCTAGAGCGTCTTTATCTAGCTAGTTGATGCTCTTGTCTAGGTATCTTCCTACTTTCCATGTTTTGATTTTATTGTTGTATTTCAGTGGGTTTGTCCCCATCAGACTCATTTGGATTGTACTATGACATTCAGATTCCGCACGTATTTTCAGTATTTTAATTCAGCACTTCTTATATTGTATTCTGTGGATGAGATTAGACATTTACCTGCTGTATGATAGCATATTAGATTTGTTAGTATATTAGGATACGCTTCGTTGAGTCTATTAAATTGGCCAATCCTTCGAAGTCGTATTAGCTGGCCATTGCCACGTGGCCTGGTTCCGTGTATTTTGGGACTGGGGCATGACATGATTTTAGTGGTGGCCCATGCAGGTCTTTCTGTTTATCGCTTGTGGTATGGTATCATGCCCAATGAGCCTGCAATAGGATAGAAATTATTAGATCTCATCCACCTTAATTTTTGCCTTTGAATCTCCTTCGTATTTAATTATCTGAATATCTGCATCATGTTTGTTATTCCCATACTCTTTTAATGTAGTTCTATCTCTTGCAGAAAAATGAACTTGCATAGCGGACGCGGGGCATACGGTGCCATTGTGCCATCCACCACCGCATAGAGGGAGGATACATCCCCTGGACCGCCTGGAGAGCATCTACCACCACAAGCCCGGATGATACCACATGCCCCGTTGATACGCTGGAGCGAGACTTCTCAGGACGATCCGACACAGCAGCACGAGGGCCAGACTTCATAGACGGTCCCGACACAACACCTCGAGGGTCAGACTTTGAGAGCCACGCCGATACCGCAGCCCGAGAGGCCGACATCTGAGGAGACACCTACAGTGCAGCCGGAGGTCCCATTGCCACCACCTCTACCCTTTCCACCACAGATGCCACATCCAGAGGGACAGCCGCAGATGTTCCAGTTCTTCCAGGCCATGATGTAGGCATAGTGGCATCAGACTGAGATTATAAGACTGAGCTTGATGGCAGTCCTGGAGAGGATACCTGCTCCAGTACCAGCACCTGTACATGTTCAGTCAGCTAGTACTGTTCGAGGGTTTCGTTAGATGGACCCAAATACCTTTTCGGGCAGCGAGACCGCCGAAAAGATCTCCGATTGGGTCGCCAACACAGAGATGTTATTGGAGGCTTCTCAGCTACTTCCAGACCTTTGGATGACCGCAGTGAGGGCCCAATTAAAAGGCAATGCCCATCACTGGTGGGACTCCATGGAGCACTGTATCGACAAGAATCAGACGTGGGAGCAGTTTTTAGAGTACTTCAATGCAAAGTATTTTCCGGCTACGGTTAGGAATACGCTATACTCTCAGTTCCTGCACCTGGAGCAAGGAAACATAACTATAGATGCGTATGACGTGGAGTTTAGTCGACTTAGTAGATTTGGTGCTGCCTTGATATCCAACGATCTGGAGAAGGCCAGAAGATTCTATCATGGACTATCGTATGAGCTACAGAGGTACACTACCACCCAGGCAAGGATCTCTTACGAGGATATTCTTTCAGAGGCTAGGATCCAGGAGGCTATTGGCAGAGGATCGAGGCATTCCAGTGTAGCTACATCAGCCAAGGCACAACTAGGAACAAGAGGACCGATCCGTCATCCAGGAGTGCAGACGCAAAAAAAGATTATGCCGTATCAGCAGAGAGAGCTACCGACATGTCATTTTTTGCAGAAAGAAGGGACATGTTCAGAAAGATTGCAGGAGAAGATTAGGACAGTATTTGAGGTACGGATCGAACCAACATCAGGCTCAAGAGTATTCCCAGTATGTCAATAGAGCCCAACAGATAGTGCAAAGGCTAACTCCACCGGTCCTAGGTATGTCCGTAGCATTGTTTGATAATCTATAGCTTATTATGTGTTTATTTTAATTTCGAGGATAAAATTCTTATAAGTTGGGTAGATTGTAAACCCCCTCGACCAAATTTAGGTCTACCTGACTAAGATAGAGAGACTAGGGTTAGTTTGGAGCCATTTAGAATTAGAACTTAGTATTTTAGATTAATGCACACAATATTCGTATCACTTTGTGCACCTTACCACTGCTTCAATATTTGGAGCGCTACACTAGCATTTGCTTTCAAACAAATTTTATACACTTTTCTTAGTCGTGCTAGCCTTCCATTCTGACCTTTGTGTAACTCATAAATACCCTCTCTTGTGCTTCATTTTAGTCGCACAATATTCGTTACAAACATCCATTCTTAAATCCAAATAAATTCAACTTTGCATCTTTGTCCGTTCCAATCGAAATTGGAGACACAACCTCGACCCATTTTGTGCAACCCAATTTATGACAATATTCTATTCTGAGTCTATGACACTTGTTTCCCATCCAATTTTAATCATATGCACTCCCAATTAATTAAAGAACAACATTTACACTAATTTTAATTAAATTGGTGTAATGTCCCAACCTAACCCAAAACTAGATCCAATACCAATTCAAACCCCCACTCACACCCTCAAGGTTCATACTAAATATCACACACTATTTTAACCCACTACATTACACGAAACATGATATTTTTTCTCATCCAATCCTTAATTCTATTATTTGTGCAATTTTCCAATTGTTAGGGACTTTTGTGCAAAAAGGCAATGAGGTGTCCACCTCCTATTGGAGCCAAGCCATGAAGAAACCCCCCCCCCCCCCTCCTTGTTGACTGGTCCACCCTATTTTTCCCTCTAATTTAGTTGTACTACATACAACTTTTCCCCCCTGCATCATCCACCCTCCATTCAAACCTACATCATCCTAGCCACCCATTCTTTCATGTAGAACCTTCCCCCATCCCTAGGAAAAGCTTGTAGCCAGCCCTAATCCCAAGGCTACCACCTCCTCTTCTCTCTCCTACATAAACACATTTCCTCCCTTCATTTTTTTTACAGCCAACACCATCAACCTATACAACCTAACCCTAAAACTACACCTCTCCTTCTTCATCCGGCCACCTCCCTCTTCCAACTCCGACCGCCTCCTCCTCCGAGCATCCCCCGCCGCCACAGCACCGCATGCCTCCCTCTACCACGACCAACCCGCCACCACCAGCGGCCGCCTCCGCCTCAGCAATCGCCACAGCAGCCCCCAACCCGACTTCTTCTTTCCCCCGACCTTCCTTCTTTTTCGACTTTCCCACCGCCTTCTCCGACCACCCACGACCAGTCACCCCGCCACTGCAGCCACCTCACCATCATCACCATCACCGCCTCACCATCCTCACCATCACCGGCACACCACCATCACCGTCGTCACCATCTCGCCATTATCATCATCCCGAACGCCACCATCATCTTCACCACTTCCAATACCATCACCACCCGACTTCCCTCTCCAGTAATCTCCACCACCACAGCGGCCAACACCACCATCACCAATACCATCATCACCATCACCAACACCACCATCACCAACACCATCATCACCATCACCAGCATACCACCACAGCGGCCAACACCGACCATCACCGGTAACCACCACCCCCTTAGCCACCATCATCCCACGACCATCCCACCACCGCCACCAAGCCGCTGCCGACCTGCTGCCGCTGCCAGTGTGCTGCCGTTGCTGCTGTGCAGCCTTGCCTGGCCGAAGCACCACCTTCCCTCGCCGGAGTTCGGCCACCCTCGTGTAGCAGACGAGCATCACCTCCCCCTCAATCACGAGCACGCCTAGGTTTGCATCGATACTCCTCTTCCTTGATGAGATATTGTTGCATGGATAAATATTGACGTGTGAAACCTAATACCTAGTGTCTATATGTGCGTGTTTATATGTACGTGTTTATATGTGCATAGTGGTTGGTATTAGTAATACTTCATAGAATTTGGTTATTTAGTATGGTATTTACTTGTGTTGACCCTAGGTGTTAGACTAACGCCGTCTTTTGTACACTCTAACATGTTAACTAGGACATGGATTAGGTTATATGTTATTTAGAATCGTAACGTATTTTGGTAGTTAATTGTCTTGTTGTGCACGGTATCTGAGGACATGACGTGCCCGTACATGGAGACCTAGATAGTTACCTATATCAGACGTGTCCTGGAAAACTTAGTAGAATACCTGGTACCCATGTGCTAGAGGTGCAACTTAGCACCTACACGAATCCTAGCTGTGACCGCGATTGTAACATGTGAGAAATGATACCATAGGATGACTTGTAAAATACAGTGGGACTAGTAGACTAAGTGTATCCCTAACCCCTTGATCCTTGACTAGTCAACCTTAGCCAACGTTTTTAATTAGAACGTTTATTTGGTTTAGTATCTGCATAACTCATGACGTTGCGTAAGTTGTACTTGTGTACTTGATTAGTATAGTGTAATGTAGTGATTGATAATTATTGTTATTTATTCGTAGGCTCCCAAGACGATTCTACCTTGGCTGCGGGTTCCAGATCCTTGCTTGTGCACACCAGAGTTCCAGGCAAGTATACCTTACCTTGTTGTACTGTTTAAATTCAGATATTATTTAGTTGCATATTTTATTATTTTAATATTATATAACTGTGCGCGTCCGAGAAAGACTCGGGTGCAGTCAACGAAGGCGTTGACGTTAGAACTTGTGTCTAACCTAGTGTCTAGTGGACACACCTAAAGTTATAGGGTTATCAATATGACTCCCAAGGCCTTGACATGTATCATTGCACGTCACAGAATGAGTTCATGTAGGGACGCGTGCTTCATACTCGACTGGCCATCGGTGTGAGCAGCATGTGTGACGGTATTTAGCTTAGTTGTATATTTCTTTAGTGACTTGCATTATAGTACGAGATGTCCACGTCGTATTCGCGACTTGTACATTGGCATTGGGCAAAAAAGATAATTAGTAGGCGTATGGGACAAACAATTATTTACCGTAGTTTCAGAGTAAACTACGGGGTCGTGAGCCTCAGTGTTACCCGGTTATGGGCCATGTGTTACCCGGTTATGGGCTCAGTGCTACCCGGTTATGGGCGTATATGCTTGTCGATACATCCGACAGACGTTACTAGTTACACGCTATCATGATCGGTGATGTAGTCAGCATATACTCCCGGCATCCAGTTTACAGCTAATGCCAGGTACTTAGCCTCAAGCTCGATGCTACGCTTTATACCTTTTACCTACCCATACGTACCAAGGTTGTCTTCAAGTGCATTTTACTTAGCTGGTTAGTTCATCCTCAAGTTTACACAATATTTACTTTATGGCATATATTTTTGTATCTTGTTACGTTCCTCTGGGGACCTGGTTCCCTTCCAGATTCGGACGAGCACTTGTACCCGACCATCTACGAAGCAGGAGTAGAGACATGATTCGTGGCTGAGGACTTTGAGGCATTTCCAGAGAAGTTTTCGTGATTTGGGATACGCTGCTACCTTGGGCTAAACCGTCTTTATCTAGCTAGTTGATGCTCTAGTCTAGGTATCTTCCTACTTTTCGTGTTTTGATTTCATTGTTGTATTTCAGTGGGTTTGTCCCCATCAGACTCATTTGGATTGTACTATGACATTCAGATTCCGCACTTATTTCCAGTATTTTGTTTCAGCACTTCTTATATTGTTTTCTGTGAATGAGATTGGACATTTACCTGCTGTATGATAGCATATTAGATTTGTTAGTATATTAGGACAGCGTAGTACGCTTCGTCGGGTCCATTAAATTGGGTAATCCTTCGAAGTCGTATTAGCTGGCCATTGCCACGTGGACTGGTCCGTGTATTTTGGGACTGGGGCGTGACATTGTGTGACTTAAGTTATTTAGTTTTTTATGGTGGGAGTTGTATTGTGTGACTTGGATTATTTAGTTTTGCCATGACAAATCAAGAGTGAGACTTGTGACATTATTGTTTGCTTATATCATGATCTCAACAGCCACCCAACAGTGTCACAAGTCTTATTCTAAAAAACTAAATAATCAAAATCACATTACGCTCACATATTCCTATTTAGTTTTAGGATCTCGTGTAATATTCAAATTTTTTTATGTCTTTATTTTGGACGATTAATGGACGAGACCCAAATTCTTTTATGAATAATATAAAAACATAAATGCGACTTTCCAATATTATAGTAGATCCTAAACTAAATAACTCTTATTTGGTCCTCATTTCCCAATATACAAAGTTGCATCCCCGTATCATATGTATGTCTCAACTGTCAACCGTACTTGCAAGTAATTCAGTATGTATGTGATCATTACATATTTTGCAGTGTATTGACATAAAGGAAAACTATTTCATCTTACTCTCATCCGTCCTACGCATCCAACTTTCCGATATTAAGTTGGTAATTGAGATACCAGAGCTGATTTAGCTGAATTAGTGCTTTTCGAACCAGACGAGTGGAATAATCGAACTGAGGTGACCACGAGGAGAAGGAAAAAAAAAAGACGAACATTAGAGAGCTTATAGAAGAAAGGATCAGTGAACACCAGTGAAAAAAAGCATACATGTTTCCTTTAGTTCCCACTAAGATATATTATCAGCATTGTACGTATTTTAATTGTCTATTAGTTAACTTTTTATATACTTAGAAAAACAAATTATACATAAGAATAAATTATAAATTTTTTATTTTTATTTTTTTCTATACGTAATTACTTTTTTATTAAATTTAATGAGTAAAATAAAGTAAAGAGAAAGATTTCCACAGAATAGATAATGCACAGTTGCAGTCAGCAAAAGATTTCCACAGAATGGCTGCTAGCAGGACCGTAGACTAAAAGCTTTTCCATGTCATTATCATGTGTTTGGTTACTATCGGAGTGCAATTACAATTATGTCGCTTATCTTCAGCTCCTTTCTCCCCGCTTCAGCAAGTCTTAACATTTTTCTGAGGAATGTAGATACAAAATTAAGCGAGGAAGACGAATATGGCAGAGGACGTATGAATTTTTTTTTTTTTAAATTAATGCAAAGAAGCTAATAAGCAAGCTTTCCGATCAGTTAAAAGCCAAGCTTCAACATGCCTCTATGAGCTTGCATCAAGGTTTAGCTGGCAAGTTATAAGCAAGACAATCAAATCGGCTCCACTCATTTATGTCTAGTTTCGCACAGTTGAAAAAGCTACGCAAGCTTAGGTAAACTCATAAAGGTCTACATAAAGATACAACGGAAAAATAGATGAGGGATACTTAAATATCCAACCAAACACTTAAATCTCCCCTTTTTCAAACCACCCAAAAGAAAAAAAATTCACTTCGCTCTACTTCAACACAACACGTACACAAATATTGATTTTCGAAAAATATTTCACCACAAAGAACCAAACAGCCTCTAAACAGTTTAATCTTTCTTGCCAAAAGTATATTAGCCCAGATTTAAATGGGCAATGCATTTCTCATACACCCTGACGATCTTACACACGTTGGACACAGTGAATGACGTGGGCCAGCATCATCTTCCGTGAACCATTTAATAACGACACCCTTGTTATACACCATTATGTGACAATGATTTACAAGTTGCAATGTCAACACATCATTGTGTAAGATACAGATAATTGACCATGACATGCATTAAAGAATCATAGTGAAGGGTGCAAATAAAAGGCCAACATGTAATCACACAAAATACACGAGCAACAGTTAACGCTCAAGTATTACTTTATAAACTTGGATATAATTCCTAGCCTTGCTATCACATCATGATAACAATGAAATTTTGACTGTGAACAACAACTGAGAAATAAGAAAATTTTGATCGCACCAAGGTACAAACTGGTTGTCGACGATGGGCTGTTCTTGATTTCATCTCGCAGCAAATAACCAGAAGTTCAACATAAATGATATGGAAGCGACAAACCAGCTGAGGAAGGCCATGGCTGTTGCCGTTTCAAAACTTCCACAGTGGTTCACTGAACATAGGCCAAGATCATTACCAATAAGAACGGTGATGCCAGCAGACGAACAAGCTCCTGCAAATGTGAAAGTGGATGTGATCTGCAATGTGAAAACAAAAAATACAGTAAAGGACACAACAAAAGAATGTGAGAGTTACTACCTAAAAGGCCTTGTGCCAATTTGTAAGATCAGACTATGCTAAATTACTGGATAGATTAGCAATGCCCCTTTAGATGATAAATAAATCAGTTTTCTCACCCCATCTCCAAGTGTGAAAAAACAGGTGATACGACGATTTCTCAAGCAACGCATAACTAGAAGTGCATATACATCCACGATGGCTAGTGAAAGGCTCCACACGCATTGTAAACTGACTGCAGATACAAGATAGCTGCAAAACATAATGAAAGTTATTAGAAGGCAAAATTTCTCATTTCTTCTGTGTTCAAATTTCAAAAGCAACACTTCATCTAAGGAGAGAACAAAAAAAAACACACAATTAAAAATGTAGAAGATGTAGGGGAAAATATAGGAACCCACCCCACCCAACCCCACCCACCCACCCACCCACTGAGCATGGTCCAGAGAATAAGACTTGACAGAGAGGTCCATGATCAGGATCTTCCAGTGGTCTCCTTTGTTCAATACCAGATTTAACTCGAGCAATGCAGCTATTTGGTTTCGTATCCTATCCTGTCTTTAATGTTCTTAATTTCCTCTTTTCTTAAGAGATTGGAAAAAAAAAAATTTGGTCGATTCCTACATGTTGATGATCCTACAGAAGCATTCTCTTGCCCCATGTTTGCAAGAGAGTGTGTGGAGGTAGCTTTGTCCAACCCACTGCCAAAGAAGACATACATCTCCACCGGTCAGAGCTCTGGTTATGGCAGAAACTCGTCTACGAAAAATGAATGCTTTGTCAGCATTGTTGTTTAAGAGGTTGCGGTTCTTCTTGCCTCAAGCTCAAGAAGAAGGCGTCACATTCTGTGGAACTAGATGAGGTACCAATGGGATAGGGCCCAAAGAGAACATGCTAGTCACTGAACACAACACAATCCTACTCAAGGGGATAATTCGAGCAGGCGACATAAAACTCGAAACAAGGACAAGAAGTTGATGAGTTTTGGTGAAACATATACGATGGTGGCTCCTAATAATTCTTCTATTCCTAGCACATCTGTGTATTTACATGTTGACTCTATTGGCATCCAGTCATGTGAACAACCTAGTGGTATGGTTATGATTGAAGACCCCGGACAAACCATGACAAAGGCGTAGTTCTGTGCGATGCGTCAAATGATAACAAATCCGAAGGCTAATGTGTCACAAACCAGCTATCAGTATGGCAGGTGAACAAGTTACTTATCAAACTGCTTCAACTCTATCTCCCTAACTATTCCTTATGTGCTAATTTTATCATAGGCACATCAGAATGCCGATTTCACACATAATTTGCTTGTATTCCCAGTAGGGCACTCATGGAAGGACTCCCTCCAATGGAGATATGGGATGCAAGACGACTGCAAGTGAACAAAGAAACATTACTATCCTATTGACGGAATGGCTTCACTAGACCAAATTCTTGATAAACATATTTGAAGAGGCTCGAGTCTCCAGAATAGGATCCAAGCAAAACAAAAGAAAGCAAGAAGAAGCAACAGAGAAAAAGCTCCAAAGTTAAAATGATTGATGTATTTTGGCTTAAGATTGTTACGCTTGGGAGGTTGGTTTGGGGTATAAGTCCCTCCCAATTTATTTTGGCTTTCCAATAAAGTTTATTTAATAAAAGAAAATATCGAAGGCACCTCATAATACTAATTTGACACACGACTGCTTCTATCCATAGTAGGAGCAAGCAGAGGATCCCCTCTAAAGGAAGATTTGGGATGCAAGATTACTGCATCTGAACAAAGAAACATTACTACCCTACTGCAGCTTCACTAGACCATTTCCTTGATAAGGCTACTTCGAAGAGAATCAAGTCATTCCAGAGTAGGACCCAAGCATAGCAAAAGAAAAACAGTAGGCAACAGAGGAAAAGCTCCAAAGCTAACTGATTGATGCACTTGGATTAAGATTGCAATACTTGGAGGTTGCTTATGTCTAGTGTTCTAAATGGCGGTTGAGGCGGCCGCCTAGGCGGTAGGCACTCTCTCTCCGCACCGCTTTAGCGGTAGACGGTGGAGTAGACGGCCAACGGAAATTTGGTGGCACATGCGGAGGTGAAACGGCGTAGGCGGGGGCTAAGGCGGATCAATACCTAACAAGATGTTTTGGCCAAAAGATTTTGCAAGCATTATGGACCTCTGGTTCATTTCTACAAGACTAAAACTTCATAAATCTTTGTTCTACAACTTAATTATGCATGAAACATCCTTAAAATATGCATATTATGCAAAAAAAAAACAGTGGTAAAATAGTAAAAATGTCAAAAATGTATCAACCGCCTAAGCGGTAGGCGGACTCTCTCCGCCGCACATCCGCGTACCTCCATGTAGAACCTTGCTTATGTCCTATCCAAGATTATTGTAGTGGTATGGGGTAAAGTCTCTCCCAATTATTTCTTTTGTTTTTCCAAATAAAAGTTGATAATAAAATAAAAAAGAGTATGTGCCACTTAGTTCCTGCTCATCTTTCCTCCACTGCCCAAGTTCTACTCTTGCAGCTTGTTAGTATGAGAGGGGCGAAGCCAGAACACTATGCCAGATGGGACACCCAAGTCTATAGGAGTATTAAAAACCAATGTGTCATGCGACAAATGATTGAGCAAATACTACTATTAAATACAAAATAATCCAAGCAGTTTTTTCCTCCTTGGATGTTGTTACTTTATAGCACATGAATTTGACAATGTAGAGAAGATTTGAAGAATAAAAAAGATTGATACTTGTTATTTCCATAATAAGAGATTTGGTTATAAGATAACGGAACCTGACTTAAAAATAAACTTTCATAAAAGAATTAAATAAAAAATTAAGTAAAACAAAAACAATGAATGAAAAATATAGGTGTCGAACGATTATCATAGTAAAAATCAAAATATTCATAGCATAACCAATTATGCTTATTATGTAATGAGATTCTTTGATTCAATAATCAATATGGACAAATGATTGCGCAAATACTACTATTAAATACAAAATAATCCAAGCAGTTTTTTCCTCCTTGGATGTTGTTACTTTATAGCACATGAATTTGACAATGTAGAGAAGATTTGAAGAATAAAAAAGATTGATACTTGTTATTTCCATAATAAGAGATTTGGTTATGGAAAAATTTGTTGTTAAAAAATAACGAAAGGGTTATGACCACAATAAATGTGGAGAAATCTGCTCCTATATAAATGCCCAACAAAATAGGGAAGCTAAAAAACGGAAATGTTTTTTTAACTAAAAAAAAACAAAACCATATGAAAACCAACATTTTGCAGCGATTTAATTAAGGATGAAACTTGGAAGTTTTTTTCTTTTGGGTGGGAATATTTTTTTGCTTTGGGCGGGCGGGCGGGGGGCGGGGGGGGGGGGGGGGGGGGGGTGCACTTAAGCAGTCTAAGTTATGAACTTTCAAAATTCCAGGTGGGCCACATGCCCCACCCTCCCTCCATCTATGTCAGTATCAAACAACCAACAAGTTAATGATCACAAAGACGTTCTCTAAAGAAAAAAAAACTGCAAATTTATAATTTTTCCCTAAAGGAATAAGGCCCGACTTGATACTTAGGTACTACATCATGCAGAAATCAGTTCAAATTCTGAGTGTTCAACCTAATTATTAAGCAAGAAACTTTTAGGATTCTGTTTCCTAGAGGAAAATAATATTGGAGGGCATAGATGCAAATTTGAAAAGGTAAGTAGACTAAATAATTTTACAATTGGGTAGATAGGATAAATCCAGTTTCTTATGGCATATTTTAATTTCACAGATCATAGAGTTCTTAATGAAGTACCCCAAGTACTTTCAATTCCTTCAAGGACTCAAGGTGTCTGCTTTGATCATCGACATGGGGAGACAAGGTGCTATATGTGATATTGAGAGAGAGAGAGAGACTACTCAAGTGGCATACTTTATGGAGATGGATTAGGTACATATATATAGGTGGAGAATCTTCGTTATACTACTCTACCTGGTATGGGTCTAAGTCACTAAAGTAGACTATATTGACTCACTAAATCTAACACGTGGTGATATGAGAAAAGATCAATACAATAAGGCAGGGTTTAGGATTGCTTATTGGAGGCTGCTTCTCTTTCTTCTTTTTTCTTGCAAAGCGCTCCAAGGCTGTTTGGTAACAAGTTATCAAAAAACTTCTCAAACGTTAGTTCAGTATTGGGGCAGTTTTGACAGCAGCCTCTCACCTGCTGTCAAAAGCTGCTTCTGCTGCCTGTTTTTGAAAAGCAACAGCAATTCCAACCCAAGCCTAAAACTCTTTATGCACCTTCGAGATGCTCTTCCAACCTATCTGATCAGAAGAAACAAAAGACAAATGATCCTATACGGGATATGCCACCAAATGTTGGATTATATTGTTATAAATTGACTGTTGATTCATGAGATGAAAAACATAATCTTAATTGCGGAAGCGTACCTGAATCCATCGTTTGCTCTTATAAAGAGCTTCTTTGGTTGTGGTTTGATCTTCCAACTTAGTACAACCTTTATAGACAGAATTTCTCTCTTTCTGTTTTCTTATCTTGAGTATCTATATTGACGGAGATGCATAGAATATAAAGGAAAGAAAACTTTTCGAGAAACCCTTTTTCGAACCCTTTCCCAAGTGTCGTACAAGTTGGGGACCGTAGCCTTTGGTTTTAAATATTTCTAATTTGGTCCCTCATCAAATTAGTAATATCTTTAAATGTATTTACACTTTATCTCCATGACAATTTATACCCTTAAACCTATTCTCAATTAGACCACTTTAATTTAGCTTAATTATATACAACACAATTAAGTTTTTATGTGTGGCCCATAATCATTGAATAAATTCAACAATCTCCAACTAGGCCACATATGTAACTTTACTAATGCGTTAACTTTATGAGCTCAAAATTTGTTATCTTAACATTAGTGTATATCCTGACAATCTCGTCCATTTAACCATATCATTATAGGATCAAAGCGGTAGCATGAAAATTACATGCAATGCGATCAACACGTGTCTATTTCCAACTGGTCCTCCTTTACTTTAATGAGATCAATACTTTAACCTAATAAAATAGAATGAACTGAATTTTTCCATATGTCTGCTCAGAACAATATCCAAATACGTAAATGTGACCAAATCCAAATGTATATATAGCACAAAAACACAAAACACAAACTCTCACTATAATGACATCCTCAAACAAGATAATACCCATATGAGTAGCGTGCTCATGAAAGACCTTGGGTGGTAACTCTTTTGTGAGCGAATCCACTAACATGGAGTTTGTCCCAATGTGCTCCATGGACACTTGTCTTTTCTGAATTCTCTTCTTCACAACCAGAAACATGATGTCAATATGTTTTGACTTATACGAGCTCATGTTGTTATTGGAATACAGTACAACTGATTTATTGTCACAATATAATTTGAGTGATCTTTCAATTTCCTCTAGTATTCGCAGCCCAGTGACAAAATTCCGCAACCATATTTCATAATTGGATGCCTCATAACACGCTATAAACTATGCTGCCATGGTGGAAGAAGCTATGAGTGTATGTTTGAAACTCTTCCAAGATATGACTCCACCAGCCAACAGGTAAACATAACCAGATGTGGATCTCCTACTGTCTTGGCATCCAGCAAAATCGGAGTCAGAATGCCCTATGATCTCCAAATGAACCGATCTCCAGTAAGTGAGCATGTAGCCCTTTGTTCTCTGTAAATATCTCATAACCGGTTTGGCTGCTTTCCAATGATCCATCCCTGAGTTACTTAAATCTGCCTAGCATCCCAACTATGTACGCAATATCCGGACACGTACACACTTGAGCATACATAAGACTCCCTACAGCTGATGAATAAGGAATCAATTGCATTTCTTTAATCTCAAGGCTATTTTTAGGGCACTGACTGAGACTGAACTTGTCTCCTTTAGCGACAGGGGTGACACCTGGTTTGCATTTCTGCATGCCAAATCTTTTAAGCACTTTATTGATATAGCTCATTTGTGATAATCCAAGAATACCTCGAGAACGGTCGCTATGTATTTGGATTCCTAATACAAAGAGGCGTCACCAAAATCTTTCATCTGAAAGTTATTTGATAGAAATTTCTTAGTGTCGTGCAACATGCCTATATCATTTGTGGCAAGCAGCATGTCATCAACATACAAAACCAGAAAAATATGTTTACTCCCACTGAACTTGTGATACACACAATCTTCAACAATGTTTATCTCAAAACCAAACGAGGTAGTCACTTGATGAAATTTGTAGTACCATTGACGAAAAGCTTGCTTGAGTCCATAAATTGCAAACCATGTTCTTTGGATCTCCCGACATAATTTTCTGGCTGAACCATATAAATTGTTTCGTCAATGTTACCATTGAGAAACATCGTTTTGACATCCATTTGATGTAACTCAAGATCAAAATATGCAACAAGTGTTATGATTGTTCTAAAAGAGTCTTTCGAAGAAACCGGAGAGAGTCCCTTTATAATTAATTCCTTCCTTTTGGGTAAAGCCTTTAGCAACAAGACGTGCTTTATACCGCTTCACATTATCCTTCGAATCCTTCTTGGTTTTAAATATCAATTTGCAACCAATAGGCTTCGTACCTTTTGGTAATGGGACCCGTTCCCAAACTTTGTCTTGCATGGACTTATACTTTTCATTCATTGTATCAATCCACTTTTGAGAGTTGGAACTTTCCATGGCCTGACGGAAGTTGATTGGATATTCTAGTATTCCACAGTCTTCCTAACGTTCTTGAGGAAATATGACAAAATCATCCGAAATTGCATTTCTCCTTTCTCTAGTTGACCGTCTTAATGGCACTGGTTCTTGAGGTTATTGAGTTTATTCCTCATGGACAATTATCTCATCTTGAACAGGGGGTGCCTCTATGTTGCCTTGTTCAGGTAGCTCGATATCGACTTGTAGAGATAATTCGACATTGTCTTGTTGAGGTTCCGGATTCACTTCTTGATCAATGACGGGTACAGAAACCTGCACTTCGTCAAAAGTGATAATAGGAATCGAAATTGATTCCTCCTCAAAAACAATGTCCATGAGTTTATTTCTCTCCCAAAACTAAAAAATATTGTAGTTCCCGTTTCAAAAAATTTCCTTTGTGTGGGATCATAAAATTTATAACCCCTTGATCTCGCAGCATAGTCAATAAAGTAGTTGCTTACAATTTTGGAATCCAATTTCTTTTCATATGGCCTATAAGGCCTTGCCTCAGCTGGACAACCCCAAGCATGTAAATGCTTCAAACTAGGCTTTCTGCCTGTCCAAAGCTCATAAGGTGTTTTTGCAGCCGCTTTAGTTAGTACTCTATTCAGAATGTAAGTTGTTGTTTTGAGTGCTTCACCCCATAGTGACTCTGGTAAGGTAGAATGACTGATCATACTCCTCGCCATATCTTTAAGAGTCATATTTTGTCTTTCAGCTACACCATTCATGCTAGGTGATCCTGGCATGGTGTACTGTGGAACGATTCCACGTTCCTCTAGGAACTTAGCAAAAGATCCTGGACGTTGTTCACCTAGTATTCTCCACCGCGGTCAGACCTGACGACTTATTTTTCTGTTGAGTTGATTCTCAACTTCAGCTTTAAATGATTTGAACACGTCCAAAGATTGTGATTTCTCATGAATGAGATATAGGTAGCCATATCTAGAATAGTCGTCTATGAATGAAATGAAATATTCTTGACTATTCCAAAACGCCGAAGGGAATGGTCCACAAATATCATTATGTATCAATTCTAAGACTTTTGTAGACATTTTGGCACCTAATCTCTTTGTTTTGGTCTGTTTTTCCTTTACACATTCAACACATACATTAAAATCTGTGAACTCAAGGGAATCTAAAATCCCATCAGACACAAGTCGTTCAACTCTATTTCTAGAGATGTGACATAGTTGCTTGTGCCATAATTAGGCTGAATTTTTATTGTTAATTTTTCGTTTAGTACCACGTGATTCCACATGCAAGGTTTCATTGTAAGATGCAATAGTTTCAAGCGAGTATAGGTTATCAAAATATAAAGGAAACCATTACCATCAATATTTGAATTTAAAGACGAATTAAACTCATTATTTCCAAATAAACAATGATAACCAGATTTGTCCAATAAAGAAACTGAAATTAAGTTTCGTCTAAAAGACGGTACAATAAAAGTGTCTTTTAAATCCAAATAATAACCAATTCCAAATAATAACATAAAATGTCATATTGCTTCAACTTCTACCGACTTTTTGCCACCCACATAGATGTATCTTTTGGCATCACTTGGCTTTCGATTGCTCAGACAACCCTGCATAGAAACACTGATGCGAGTAGTTACACCAGAATCTAACCACCATGTGTTTCTAGGTACTGAAACTAAATTAACCTCAGAAGAGACCAAATTAAGAAATGTACCTTTTTTTACACGCCATGCGTGATACTTTATACATTCCTTCTTTACATGTCTCGGATTGTTACAAAAGAAACAACCCTTAAGTTTTCGATTGTTGTTTCTTTTGAGCGGGACCATTAGCAGCTTTTGTATTCTCTTTTTGCCTTTGAACTTGTTTTTAAGGTTGGTAGCCAAATTGCCACTTTCAGTTTTATCTTGCTTCATTCTCTCTTCTTGTACACAGTACGAAATGAGCTCATTTAGAGTCCATTTCTCCTTTTGGCAGTTGTAACTGACCTTAAATTAGTTGTACTGTGTAGGAAGTGAGAGCAATACCAGATGCATGAGCAAGTAATCAGACAAGTCGAGCATAAGTGCTTTAAGTTTTGAAGCAATATGAGACATCTCCATGACGTACTCCCTTATGTTACCTTTGCCCTAATACTTCATGGTAATCAAGCACAACAAAATTGTGCTTGTTTCCGCCTTACCATTCTTTGCAAATCGTTTTTCAATTTCAACAAGGAATTCTTTGGCATTGGTAACCTCATTCAGATACTGCACCCCCGAATGTCTCTGGAATGCCGCACTTTATGATCATTAGACTCATGCGGTTTGAGCGTTCCCACTTCTCAAAGTTCGCTCTCTCGGCAGAGAAACTGTTTTCTTTAGGAGCAGTAGGACGCTCAACCCTAAGTGCAAGGTCTAGATCTATGCAGCCGGAAACAATATAAATATTCTCTTTCCAGACCTTGAAGTTCTTCCCATTAAGCATAGGAATTGAATTCATATTAGCAGATATTGTAGCAACATTAGCTGTAAAAAGAACAAAACAAACAAACATGCTCTAATTAATAACCAAAAATTAATAATAGTCAAACAAATTCAAATAATGGTTAATCTCATCTCAAGATACCTAGTACACCCTTAATATCAAGTCTTTGGATAGTAATATTAAGTGTAAGTGGTACTCTTGGTGTAATGATCAAACATTGACAATAATTTATGTCAAATAATAAGCCTATCTTTGGATCGGGTTATTATTCACATGTAAACTTTACAATTGTCACACATTTATCACCACAGGTATATGTGCAATTCGGCCAAGTGTAGCCTTCCTTTGGGCTGGCTATACTCGCATGAATGTACACACACAAACATCCGACATCCCTTTGTAGACTATCTACGCAAGAGAGGTCACTTTGGCGACATCTTGTTTCAATGGGTCTATTTAGAATGTTAGACAACTTTTGTAAGTCATAAAGAAGCACCAAATTTTTGAATGTTGACTAAATCCATATGAACATACAAATATACAAGATTATAAAATAAAAAATAATCATAAATCTGCAGATTGCATTAACATATTCTACTGAATATATGCATCAATGTCTTATTGAATCATATCATAGTATGATCTAGTTCTAATAGTTAACAAATATAATCATCATCACATTCCTTCTTAGTGGATGTCAATTTAACAATTAAGATTAGAAACAAGTAGCCATTTCCATATAGCCATTAAGATTAGAAACATGTCATATGATTCTATTAAAAAATAAAGTCATAAGTAGCCATGGGTCGTCATGACAAACAAATAATTTTGATGTCCTTTCTATCATGAACAAACTAAAGATATACATATGTTTTTATGTAAGATCTGTAAAGTAATAATAATTCGTGGTCAACATATGTAAGACCGAAAGTAAAGGGACAGGGAAAATCAACATATGTTATGACTGAAACATCTTTGTCTATAAGAAACAAAAGAAAATATTTTCGAAATCATGCATTTTAGGTTTCTTTTAAAAAAATATATACAAACTATACATGACATATCATTCTTATGCTAATAATAACAGAGAAACCAACATTACTAGCAAAAGCAACCTAGGTTGACAAATGATATCTTTATCATATGGAAGCCTTTAAGAAAACTCTTTCCAAGGAACAGTTTTCGTCAAAGCTATGAAATATAAAGTTCACAAACCCCAAAAACTCTAGTACACAGATAACAGTGCATCGCCATTATCATTGACAACATATCCATAAATTTAAATGGTACAAAAAATGGTCGCGAACTTCCTGACGTTTGTAGAAACAAACGCCACAATGTAAATGAAACAAAATTTGCCGATATTATTTTAGGGTTTCACAAAATTTGTATGGTTTGTGGAAAACTCTGAATCTGAATTCTTCAAACTCATGAATCAAACAAGAGGCTCTGATACCAAATGTTATAAATTGCTCGTTGATTCATGAGATGAAAAACATAATCTTAATTGCGGAAGCGTACCTGAATCCATCGTTTGTTCGTGTAAAGAGCTTCTTTTGTTGTGGTTTGGTCTTCCAACGTAGTACGACCTTTATAGACAAAGAATTTCTCTCTTTCTGTTTTCTTATCTTGAGTATCTTTGTTGATGGGGATGCAGAGAATATAAAGAAAAAAAAAACCTTTCGAGAAACCATTTTCCGAAACCATTTCCCAAGTGGCGTACAAGTTTGGGACCGTACCCTTTGGTTTTAAATATTTCTAATTTGGCCCCTCGTCAAATTAGTAATATCTTTAAATGTATTTACACTTTATCTCCATGACAATTTATACCCTTAAGCCTATTCTCAATTAGACCACTATAGATAGCACAACACAATTAAGTTTACATGTGTGACCCATAATCATTGAATAAATCCAACAAATATCAGTATTTAACACAACATTTAAAATAGCGTCATTTTCCATTTCCTATGAAACAAACAGGCATCGATGGGAACTTACATGTATATTGTAAGGTTCTAAGCATGTGAGGATAAAATTTAGATTTCAAAATTACTTAAATTATTATATTCACACATCATAATTATCAATTCTATTTGATAACATAAACTTTTCAAACAGTGGTTGTGAGGTAATTCAGTTATCACTACAAAACTAGATAGAAGATCAAATTCTTATTGATGGTGGGAGATTGATAACTAATTCTCTTGGCCGCCCAATCCTTGGGTGGTTATGGCATGTATGCCAAAGGGTTGTGAAGGTTGTCCGTTGTTTGGAGCACCGTTGTTCGTCTTGACGATAGAGAACAAGAGCTCTAACTTTGCATTCAGGAAAGTTAGGCCCCATGGTGGGCACCAATTTGATGATGCTCTCTTTTTTACATCGGATTCTCGAAAATTTTCGTAGATCGAATTAGCCTCCTTCTCTACGTGCTACAAGATTTCTTAGACCTATTCGTCTACTTGCTTTCCTGAGTACACGATTAAACGTGAGAGGTGGAAAAAGCTCCTCTGACGCCACTCCGACGTTCAAGTCCGGCTAATATTTGAGGTCGGTATGAGTTTTGCCAGAGATTCAAGGTAAAAATGAAACGTACCTTTAAGGGATGATCTCAGGGCTATTTATAGTCTGTAAAGATATAACCCTAGCCCTTTGCTTATGCACCAAGTAAGGATTAAACATGTCGGCAGGATATATGTAGATATCCTTGCTAATACTCATCACAATCTTTTAGGATCACATTTAGTTGACTTAGTAGATCTGTGTACAAGCCGAACATGAGGTGGGCGGCCATATAACTTAGTAGGCTCAGGCCTGGACCTCTGGGCCTGGCCAACGGAATATATGTTACCAATTTCACTATAGAAAAACAGGGAGACTATTCCCCCCATTTGATTGGTATGAGAAAACACACGGGCACTACCTGCACCGCACGGTACCTAACATGCAAATAGTATTGCCCAACTATCATACAAAAAACTGATGTAGCATATCTTGTCTGTTACAATGTGGGAGGGTTGATGTTAGATTAATAGCTGCCCTTGAATTTTGGTTCAACAGAGCCAACCAAAATTTGACGGCCAAGAACATAGACAAGGAGGAGGATAAACTTTAGCAAGCGAACATTTTATGTTCCTCACGGTCAAGACTTTCTCGTTCGACCACCACTCACCACCACCAGATACGTTCACTAATTAAAAGTTCATAAATGCTAGTATTGGAGAAATTATTGTATGGACTGGACCCAGTGCCTTCTCCTCCCCAACCGTGCACACATCCCCATGATAATCTTTCGGCTGGCATGGAAAGGGTGCACTGCGTGACGCACCCAAAACCCATAAATTGTCGCATGTAGTAGTAGTAGTAGTAGCAGCAGCTAAAATTAGCATCAGAATCCTAACATTTATTCCCTCACAACATCCAAATATGTTGAAGTTTTTCCGATACGAAAAATCGATGATGCAAAGATGATAAGTAAAGTTGTCATACCTGAAGGCGGTGACGGAGGTGAAATCGTTTGTGGTGGCCATGACGCAGAGGGCGGAGGCCGCAAAGGCGAACTGGAGCAGCCGAAGGGCGAGCCCCCCGGAAGTTCCCGGCATCCCCTGGATGTCCTTCATCCTCAGCCTCGGCGGATTCTCCGCCGCCTCCGTCATCGGCGGCGCCTCCACCGGGTGCACCGCCGGCCGGCTAGAAAACATCCTCTCCCTACTCCCAGACTCTCTCTCTCTCTCTCTCTCTCTCTCTCTCTCTCTCTCTCTACTCCTCCTCCTCCGACTTCCCGATCATAACCTTACCGCCGCTCTTCGATGAACATCTCTGCCGGGCTCCGACACGGCAGGACACGGATTCTTCACGGACACGCTGTCCGCAGCTCTGCCGGGCTCGAACCGGGAGCGTAGAGAGGGATTCTTGGTCGGAAACGATGGGAACGACCGAATTTGTCGCGGAGAAGCTCGGACCGAACGAATCGGAGCTAAGATGAGGAAAAATTTGGGACCGAAACACTAATTTCGTCGCCAATCTCCGGAGATAGGAGGAGAAAAGAAACCCTAATTTCCGGGAGGAATTGGAACGACGGGGAACAACTGGACGAAAGCGAGAGGCGAGCGGAATTTATTCTCAGCTTTCTTTCACCGGCACTCCCACTCTAGAAGACCCACATGTAGTGTACTAGTGTGTTACATATTTGGATCCAAATTTGAGTTTTTTCAATTTTAGGTTCGCTTTTTCGTTTGTTTATTTCTAAAGGTACGTCTAAAGTTACTGTCTTTTCCAATAGATAGGACTATTAAATTATTTGACAGTCTTAAATCTTGAGTACCGTTAAAAAAACGAAAAATTTCGTTGAGAGCAAAAAAATTTAAAATATTTCCAATAGAAGTATTATATTTTTAAATTTTACCATCAGAGCATCAAAATGTCCTTTCTAAGGACGTTTTATGCTTTTTGTTACTTAAAGTTAACGGAATTAACGGAGCAACGGAGAAAAGAAAAAAAAAATTATACACAGAAAAACGCCCTTTGGAAGGGCGTCCTATGGACGTTTTCCTCTCCTCTCTCTCTCACTCACACTCTCATCTCTCTCCTCCTCTCTCATCTCTCTCCTCCGTCCTTCCTAGGTAATATAGCTGTCATCACCCTGATTTTTCAGAATATTTTTAAAACATTTTCTCAGAATTTTTTGTAATTTTTGGAATTTAAAACTAAGGTATTTTGTGATTAAATAAATTTTAAATGATGTTAATTAATATTAAAATATTACAAAAATAATATTATTGGGTGTAAAATGGAAAACTGGACATAGGATAATTTTCTGTGAATTTATTGGACTCCGGAAGCATTTTTAAAGCCCTAAAAACCAATGTATTTTTAAACCTAAATAAACCCTGACTGAACCCGGTTTATTCTTAAATAAACCAAACCAAACCGACCCAAACCGTGTTAAACCGAACTAACCCAAACTTATTCCTTAACGGGTCGGGTCGGATCCGAATCGAACCCGACCCGGACCCGAAACCCTAATCCTAAACCTAACGGAATCACTGTTCCGGCCTATTTAATGCCTCGAAGTCCGCGCCCCGCCGCCGCCGCAACCCTCTCTCTCTCCTCTCTCCGCCCCGGTCGTCCTAAGCCCTAGCCGGAACCCTAATCTCCGTCGTCTTCTTCCTCCAGCCAACTCCTCCATCTCTCCCGACCATCTCCAACGTCCCGCCCCGACGAGCTCCACCACCCAAAGCCGACGATCCCCCACAGCCATCATCTCCTCCGCCCCCGACCCGCAGCACCCTGCCTGAACCCTAGCATCGACGACCCTCGTCGATCCCCCAACTCATCCCGCAGCCCTGTCGTCGAACCCTCGAGCATCCACCGCCCAGCCCCAGCTCCACCGCTCGACCAACCACCCTCGACTTCCTCCCCCGACGTCGAACCCTCGACGAACACCACCACCCCAAACCGTTGACCCCGCTCGACTCGATCCCCTCACAGCTCCGCCCAGCACAGCCGACCAGCTCCGCCTCGCCGTCCTCCGCCCAGTCCCATGCAGCCTCGACGACACGCTGCCCTAGCCCGGGCACGGCTGACCCCGACACGGCAGACTCGAGACAGGACACAAAATAGTAACCCGGACAGGAGAAATTCTCGTTCCACGGAGCCCTGTTCAGGTAACCCGTTCTCTCTCCTTTTTATTCCGTTTTTCGTTCCGTCAGTTGTGACGCATAGACTGTGTAACCCTCTCGATGCCCGTGCAATCCGCTCGGTGCGTCGCGTCCTGTGGCGATCGCAAACCGCAATCCAAAAACAGGAAAACCAACGCCATGTTTTACCCCGGAACTGAGTACGTCCCGCCAAATGGGACGACTTGGTCGCGTGCGGTCTTCACCAAAACGTGTGCGCTGTTGATACGGACGTGCGGGATTTTGCAGAAGTTAATTTGGATGTGCGTGCACACCGGAATCAACGTGTATCCGCCGACAACGTCCCGTATCCGCCTGTTATGGAACACGTCGTAACTTTGTGTACACACGTCGGATCGAAACGAAACTTGTGCCATCGGACTCGTAGCAATACGCTGGTCCTGTGACCCAAGTTTGGTTCGATTCTGAGAACGTTGACCAAAATCGCGTATCGTGGGCCCCACGGTTCCACTTGACGGGCGATTTTGTGATCGGCTCATCGAAATCCAATTCTGGAAGTTCCGTTGGGTTTGTATCATCGTTCTGGACTTGTTGACACTAAGTTTGACTAATTCGGAGACCTTTGACCCTGACACATTTTTTGGTGCAAAGCGGCCCACATATGGACCCCGCTTTGACCAGGAACTGTCACTTTTGCCCTTGTGTTCAAATTGGACTTAAGGACAGGCGTTTCTAGCTATTTGATATTTTCTGAGACTGTTGGTGATGTTTATTATAGCTTTTGGAGGAGTACCTGCAGGATCCACTGATACAGGGACAACTGTTGGTATTCAAACCCCAGGCAAGTATACCTTGCCATTGTACTGTTATTTGTATTCCATATGTTGCATTTATCTTTATTTTCTGTCTTTAGTTCATATATTTTAACTGTTATATAAAATGCGTATGACGGTGTCGTCACGATATATTTTTATCTATGTATTGCATTGACCTTATTGATGAGACTATCCCATTATCATGTAGCATCATTAGGTTCATTGGCTGTGACACAGTTGTTACACGAGTGTGAGTCTCATATAGATCACGGACTGCATGACAGGTCTGGCCTCCTGTGCGTATGGGCCGTGAGTTAGGAATAACTGTTGTTAAAAACTTTGCATGCTAGTAGACTTGGCAGTTATTAGAGGTTTATCGTGTCATGGACATGACATGCTTAGAGCATGGGGTGGGGAGAACAACAAGTACCGTATTTGAGCTCCTTTGTACTTTTTCTGTGCGCCCGGATTCTCCGCCGGAGATACGAGTGGTGATGACCCTTATATATTATGTACATTGGCGGGCCTCCGCCGTTCAAAAGACGACGTGCCTTTGAGGCCCCTGGATCTCCAAAAGAGAACCATGCCAAATCTCAGTTTTCAGCCAGATAGCTCACTTGTGGGAAAAGTTGTTCTTAACTGTATTCACTTAGACGGTTAGGCGACCCCATTGGATATTTATTTCAGTACTTTATTGGCATGTGTTTAAGTATCTTGTTATGTCCCTCTGAGGACCTGGTCCCCTGCCAGGTGTATCTGTTCTTGAGTATTCGCAGGAGCGCAGATTCGGATGGTTACTTAGGTTTCGAGGATGTCTTCTCTTCGAGCCCGTGATTGATAGTTGGTTTTCTTATATTGTGTTTATTGTGTTGTACTCATATTGTATTTGCTCTTATATTCGAGTTGGTAGTGGATTTGTTTCCATCCAACTATTATCCTTAGATACTTCTTATTGAGATCTAGTTTCATAGATGTTGGTTATTTAATTATATTTAATTTTTGTGGATAAGATTTAGAGCATACCCTGTGACTTGTGATACACTTTATACCACTTATGGATTTGATATTCATATTACAGCGTACGTAAGGATTTGGTTTCCATATATTGGAGTTGCCATATCCATGCGGCTGGCATGCTTATGTGTCCTAGTCCTATATATTTTGGGACTTGGGCGTGACAATAGCCTCGACACGGCGTCCAGGAACTTGAAGCGCATGGCGGGGACCTCCCGGGAGGGGATGGCGGAGACGTTCTCGCAGCCTTAGGGCAGGCCGGTGTCGGAGGGGAACGGGACGAGGTGGAGCCGCATCGGATAGACGAGCGAGCCGGCGTCGACGTCGGCGTTGGCGCGGTCGAGGAAGGGCTGCACGAGGGGAGCGTTGGCCGGGGTGGTGAGGATGGAGGCCTCGACGTCGCGCATGGCAAAGCACTTGGCCATGTCGAGCATCGGGAGCATGTGGCCTTGGGCCAGGAAAGGGAAGAAGAGCATGCTGAGACCATCGCTGCCTCCTGAGACCATGGCTAGTCTTTGTTTCTTGGACTTGCACTGGAATGCTTAATTTCATGACATTGGTATATATTTTCCTAGAGAGAGGAGAAGAGAGATGAGAGAGTGTGAGTGAGTGAGAGAGAGAGAGAGAGAGAGAGGAGAGAGAGAGAGAGAGAGAGAGAGAGAGAGGAGAGGAGAGGAAAACGTCCATAGGAAGGGCATTTTTTCTAGGAAAAATGTCCTTCCAAAAGGCGTTTTCCTGTGTATAATTTTTCTTTTTCTTTTCTCCGTTGCTCCATTAACTCCATTAACTTTAAGTAACGAAAAGCACAAAACATCCTTAGAAAGGGTGTTTTGATGCTCTGATGGTAAAATTTGAAAATATAATACTTCTATTGGAAATATTTTAAATTTTTTTCCTCTCAACGAAATTTTCCGTAAAAAAAATTACAGTCATTCCAATATATAGGACTGTCAAAAATTTCGACAGTCCTAAAAATTCTTAAATCTTTAGTACTTTTAAAAAAAATTACAGTCATTCCAATATATAGGACTGTCGAAATTTTTGACAGTCCTATATTTTTAGGACTGTCGAATTTTTTTATAGTCCTGAGTAAGGAATGACTTGCCTTTAGAAATAATCTTTCGATTTTGGCTATGAAATTTTTGTATGGTTCAAACTTCGGTTTCACTAAATCTAAAATTAAATCACAATTACTTATCTACTTTAAATTCTAATATATTTTGAAAATGGAATTAAAACTTTTGATGTTGTGCAAGCTTGAACTTGTGTTTAACATTTATAAAATTGTATTTATTTGCCTTATTTGTATATTTTGTTACTTTATGTACGCCTCCACTATCATATTTTGTTGTAAATTTTGATTGAAAATTTTTGTTAAAAAAATGATTGTAAATCCTAGACCGACCTATTATGCAAAGGGTCCGTCAAAACCAAATTAACCCTTAGTCCAGCTCAATATGCAAAAAGCAAATTAACCGAAAATTGAACCATTTTGGTTAGGTTCGGTTCAGTTCGGTTTTACAAAATTGCAATTCAGTTTGGTTTTCGATAAAAAAATGGTTCGGTTGAAGTTTGATTTTCATAAATTTTCATTCGGTTGAATTGAACTGACTGAATGCTTACCCCTCTCGATGGGGAGCGAATATTGGTGCGTGTGTGGATATCTATTGGTGTGATCCACATTGGGGCAGAAATATAATTATAAGTTAGAGGGTGTTTGTTTTGGGGCTTATTACAACTAAATACCCTCAACTATTGTAGTGCCCTGCTCTTAGTAAGGGACATCGTGTTGGTTATTGAAAAATCATCGATATCTATTTGGTTGAGACAGTGAATTAATACCCTCTCCTATCTATGGATTGACTTTTGTTGCAATTTAATCCAAAATACAGTAAATCGTGCATTGGAGAATGAACTCTATATAACAGTCTTTTCCTCATTATTTCTACTATTTTTTTTTGTTGGAAGCTTGTTTTGATGAGTGTGTTTTGTTGTTTGTTTTTTATGGACAAAATTTATTTCTTTCCCTCATGATTTATGTAAACCCCTCTAACACCCCCCCCCCTTCCCCCTTCCTAATTAGCCCAAGCAAGTTGTTATATATATATATATATATATATATATATATATATATATATATATATATATATATATATATATATACATCCGATAAAATTGGAACAATATAGAGAAGATTAGCACTCGAGTTTCATATATCATTGAGTCTTGGATCGTGCACACATTTAATGCGTCCCTCAAACATATGCATTCAACCAAACTTAGAGATAGTAAAATCGGACAAGCTACTTGCAAAAATCTCAAGGGTCTCGTTTTATGAATCACGATGATACTTCCAACAGGGTCGATAAAATCCAAGTCATTTTCATTCCAACCAAACCAAGTATTTGCACTACCGTTAAGCACGATCTATTCGGTCTACCGACTAGCGTCCATCCGTTCGGGTCAAACATAGCACACACTTATCGTTCCAAGTCTAACTCTAAGTCTTGCTGCCCCAGTTCTATGGCTTTGTTCAAGCAATATGCTAAAGTCGGTTACACAAGTCCTTTCACTCGGCACAGGATCATCTGCCTAATTACTAGGTCAGCTCACAAAGTCATAGGTACAAGTTCAAGAACACGATACATCGTGTTCTTGTATATATATGGAAAAAGAAATATGAGCCATAGGCTCATATTCCTACATGAGCCAATGAACATGTAGACCAATAGGAATATAGTGTGTACTAATGCACATGGGATGTAGGAATCCATTTTTATTGGTCCACATGTGCATGACTCATATAGGAATATGAACCTTTGGCTCATATCCTGTTTACCCTCTCTCTCTCTCTCTATATGTAAACCCCCAAAATTTCTCAAATTATTAAATCTTGGATTTTTCTCAATTTTCTGGAATTTTCTGGGAATTTTCTGCAATTAAAATCAAGCTTTTCAATTAATAAATAATTTTTAATTACCAATAAATAATATTAAAATGTCATAAAAATAATATTTTTGGGTGTAAAATGAAAAACTGGACTTAGGGCAATTTTTCTGGAATTTATTGGACCCCGGACCTATTTTTAATTACCAAAAAACTATTTATTTATTTATTTATTTATTTATTTATTATTATTATTATTATTTATATTATTTATTTTATTTTATTTTTTAGCCTTGGGCCCGGCCCGAGCCCGTTAGCTGCTGACCCGGCCCAGCCCCGTGCTTAGCGGGTCGGGCGGGTCCGCTCACCCGGATCCACGCCCGACCCGACCCGTCTGCTGTCACCCCCCCAACTCGTTCTCCCACAACCGGGCGATTCCGCCGCCGGCGCCGGAAAACGCGCGCGGCCACGCCCTCCGCCACGTCCGCGCCTCCCCTCCGTTTCTTCCGCCCTCGACGCCCCGGCCTTCCCCGCCCCGAACCCCTATAAATCCCCTCGCCTCCGCCCTCTTCCTCCCCCACACACCCGAAGCCCTAACCCTAACCACCTAGCTCCGGCGACCCCGACCGCCGTCAACCTCCCTGCGCCGCCCAGCGCAGCGCCGCCGCCCATAGCCCCCTCCACCCTGCTCCTCTCTCCTCCCCGCAGCAGACCCCGACTCCTCCCCGCTGTTCGAGAGCCGCCGTCGACCCCCGCCGCTCCGGTGCGCCGCCGGAGACCTCGCCTGAGCCGCCAGAGCCCCGGCCCGACCTCGCCGACCGACGGCCAAGACCCCAGAGCCCCGTACACGGCCAAGGATACGCGGACACGCAGTGGACACAGCCCCAACCCTAGGCAGGACACGTCCAGGACACGAATCGCGTGTCGGACTCGGTTCAAAAACCCTGGTTTCTCGGTCCCCTTCAGGTATGTGTAACTTTCGCCTCGTAGCTCCTTTTTCGATTCCGCAAATTGCGTTGTGAAGCCTGTGTGACCCTCTCGGTGTCCGGATAAACTGTTCGGGGCGCCGCGTCCTGTGGTGATCGCACACCGCGATCCAAAAAAGGAAAAACCAGACCCTGTTTCACCCCGGAACTGAGTACGCCCCGCCAAACGGGATGACTTGGTCGCGCACGGTCTTCACAGATACGTGCGCAGCGTCGATACGGACGTGTGAGTTTTTGCGGAAGCTGATTCGGGTGTGCGTGCACACCGGAATCAACGCGTATCCGCGGACATCGCCCCATATCCGGCTTTTCTGCAATTCACCCTAATTTCGTGCACACACGTCGGATCGAGATGAAACTTGCGCCATCGGACTCGTAGCGATACGCTGGTCCTGTGGGTCAAGTTTGGTTCGATTCTGAGAACGTTGACGAAATCGCGTGTCGTGGGCCCCACAGGCCCCGCTCGACGGGCGATTTTGTGTTCGGCTCATCGGAATCCAAATCTGGAAGTTCCGTTGGGTTCGTATCAGCGTTCCTGACCTGTTGACACTAAGTTTGGTGAATTTGGAGACCTTTGACCCGGACACGTTTTTCGGTGCAAAGCGGGCCCAACGGCGGACCCCGTTTTGACCCGAAACTGTCGTTTTTGCCCTTGTCTCCAAATTGGACCCAAGGATAGGCGTTTCTAGCTATTTGACATCTTCTGAGCATGATGGTAATATCTATTTCAGCTTTTGGACTCATCTGTGGAAATTTCTCCCAAGAACCAAATTAAACAGATCCAAACAACAGGCAAGTACCTGCACTTCAAGTTAATCTTTATATTGTGATAATTAAATTCCCTGCTCTACTAGTACTCTTGCTGATTACACGTAGTGTTAGAATACTATATTTCATGTCTTGAGTATTGGAATTCATGTCTTGTTATCATGTCGGGTGGGAGAATACTGAAAGGCATGTAGTTACCCTTCCCCTTGCCGTGAATAATAGCTATTGGTACACGACTGTCCATCAGCCGGATCCCGATTATTCGTGACTAATAGCCGTTCATGACGGCCGGATTAGCCTTATAAACCCCTGCATGCCAACTAAGTATTCTAAAAACAAACACAAGTTTCATACAGATAACTTCAGGTCATGTTATATTCTTGCTGACTGTGTAGTTTCTTTTCCTGCTCGTTTACTTCTGTTTTCTCATATTCCTGTTTATAGTTTTGACTCTGAGATATTAACTTTCCTTTATGCAATTTCCTTAACATGATATTCAATGTTTAATGGTCATAAATATTTAGTTTAATATTGTTGTGCACTGTGTACTTTGCTTCTTTCCTGACTGGATCTGTTGATTTAGGCGATGATGAGGATCTTGCCCCTACTTATTATGGTCCTTATGAGGGTACAGATGATACCTATGAGGAGCCAGAACCCACTCAGGAGACCCCTGCTGCAGAGTAGCTAGCAGTAGCTATCTTTCATTTCTATTTCTTATCTTATTTATCGGGTTTGTCCCCGATTTCAATATTGAATTTCTGTATTAAACATTTGAATTGTTGTCACATTTATTTCAGTTGCAAATTTTAAGTTTCTATTCCCATTATTATCTTGCCTATGTTAATTGTGAATGAGTTAGACTAGTTTAGATGGATTGACCTAGACAGCGTACTACCGCCGACTCTGCGGCGTAGGCTGGACGTACCCACGTACTCGTGCCCGAACTTCCGGGTGCGGGTCGTGACACATTTTTATGGTGGCCCATGCAGGTCCTATCCTAAAATAGGGTAATACCCTAGGACAGGGTATGGAATAAGATTGAGGATTCTAGGAAAAGCTCATTCACAGTATAGCGTCCTTATTTCAATTCTTGATATCATTGCTGCTCAATTTTTTCTATCGCCCTTGATTTCCAAGTATTCTGATCTTCCTATCCCTTAATCTTTCAGAATGGTCCAGACCAGGAACACAGTAGGAGGCACATCAGAACCAGCCGAGCAGAATGTGCCCGAGACTCTTGCCCTCCCTCCGCCTCCATCTGTCCCGGCAGTTACCCTAGATGGGGCACAACTGCTAGGAGTGTTCCAGGGATTGGTGGAATCCCAGAAAGAACAGACGACACTTCTGCGGACCAGCCTCTCAGAAGCTCTTAAGCCCCAGGAGTCGTCACTCAAGAGGCCAGGGAGTGCCAAAGACTTCAAGAATCTAAGACCCCTGGAATTCTATGGAACTGAGGGCATTCTCTACGCTGATGAGTGGATAGAGAATGTCGAGAGACTCCTGAAGACTGCCCGGGTTCCCGATGATCTCAAAGTGGAGTCCGCAAGCCTGCAACTGTTCGACATTGCTCGAACCTGGTTCAGAGACGAACCCCAACTATCTGCTCCCGACATCACCTGGGAAGACTTCAAGAGGCTATTCAAGGAGAAATTCTACCCCGAAGTGGCTCGGGAAGCTCTCGAAAGCCAATTCGAGAGACTGGAACAAGGTAACATGACTGTTGATGAATATACTGCTGAATTTAGCAGGTTAAGCCACTTTGCGGAGTACATGGTTCGTACCCCGGAGGACAGAGCCCGTAGATTCAAGAAGGGGCTATCTCCGGATATCCGCCTTGCTGTCACCACCAACCGAGCTCGCACCTATGAGGAAATCCTGAGCGTGGCACAAGGCGTCGAGAGAGATATGGGGCACAAACTGAAACGAGAAAGAGATACCGGAAATGCGGGACCCAACAAACGCCATTTTCAACAACAACAACAGCAGAGGGCCCCGCAGCAAACTCAGCGTCCTCTCCCTCGAGCTCCAGCACCCCAGGCTCAAGGTCAGAACCAGCGAGCTCCCCCTTGCAACTATTGCCAAAAACTAGGCCACACTTGGCAAGACTGTAGAAAGAGGCTAGGTGCCTGCCTCTATTGTGGCTCCCCAGCACATCAATTGAGGGACTGTCCTGCTGCTCAAGGATGCCCCGCTGCACCAAAGGCTCCAGTCCAGGCCAGGCCCCCAACAGCACAACAGAGGGGACCCCCGCTTCCAACACAGCAACAACGCTTTGCTCAGCACCAACAGCAACAGAGGGGTGCACCGCAGCAAGGCCGTGCTTATGCAATGACTCTGGAAGAAGCTGAGGCCACAGCAGACGTGATCACAGGTTCTGTGCTTATAAATTCAATACCAGCTATTACTTTATTCGACTCTGGAGCTTCTCATTCATTCATGTCAGTAGATTTTCTTATGAAGCATAACTTAATCACTAAACCCCTTAGGAATTGTTATAAGATCATTACCGGTGGAGGAATCATCCCGGTTAGTGATGCCTGTAACAATTGTCCTATTACATTATGTGGAAGAGTACTGTATGCTAGACTACTTGTAATGCCAGTGCCCAGTTTTGACATTATACTGGGTATGGATTGGTTAAGTCAACATCATGCCACAATAGACTGTCACAGAGGTAGTATAATCTTCAGGCCCCCTGACAAGCCAGAATTTGAATTTGCTAGAGGTTCTAGAGAAATGGATAATAACATAATTTATGGAGCCCTAGTAACAGAAGAATTGCCACCTATCATCTCTGAATACCTTGATGTCTTCCCTGAGGATCTCCCAGGCTTACCCCCAGACCGAGAAGTTGAATTCTCCATTGACTTAGTGCCAGGAGCAGCACCAGTATCTCAGAACCCCTACAGAATCAACAAGAATGAGATAATAGAACTAAATGAACAAATCAAAGAGCTAGAAGACAAAGGTTTCATTAGGTCTAGTGTCTCACCTTGGGGAGCTCCAGTATTATTTGTGCCCAAGAAGGACGGAACATCCAGAATGTGTATTGACTATAGGGCCTTGAATGCCTTAACAATTAAGAATAAGTATCCCCTGCCCAGGATAGATGACTTATTTGATCAGTTGAGTGGAGCTCGGGTATTTTCAAAGATTGATTTAAGGTCTGGTTACCACCAAGTAAGGGTGAGAAAGGAAGACATCCCTAAAACTGCTTTCAATACCCGGAACGGACATTACGAATTCTTAGTGATGCCGTTCGGGTTGACGAATGCACCAGCAGTTTTCATGAACCTAATGAACAGAGTTTTCCAGCCATACCTAGACAAATTTATAGTGGTCTTCATTGATGATATTTTGATCTACTCCAAGACCCCCGAAGAACATGAAGAATATTTAAGGTTAGCATTGGAGACTTTGAGGAAGGAAAAACTTTATGGAAAATTATCCAAATGTGCTTTCTTCCTAGACAAAGTAGAATTCTTGGGACATGTTGTGACTGGAGATGGAATAGCAGTAGACCCTAAGAAGATAGCTGCAGTAGAATCCTGGCCCACTCCAGACTCTGTAGCTGAGATTAGAAGTTTCCTGGGACTAGCTGGCTACTATCGAAAGTTTGTGAAGGACTTTGCTAGAATTGCGGAGCCTATGACAAAATTAACAAGAAAAGATGAAGAGTTCACCTGGACTGATGAATGTCAGCATGCTTTTGAGGAATTGAAGAAAAGACTGACTACTGCCCCTATTCTGACCTTACCTTCTGGAACCGGAGGTTTCGCTATTTATAGTGATGCTTCTGGAAAAGGTCTAGGTTGTGTATTGGAGCAGAATAAGAAAGTAATAGCATATGCCTCTAGACAGCTTCGACCACATGAAAAGAACTATCCAACTCATGACCTAGAATTGGCAGCTGTCATTTTTGCTCTTAAACTATGGAAACATTATCTTTATGGAGAAAAGGTGGAAATATTTACAGACCATAAAAGTCTAAAATATATCTTCACCCAGAAAGAGCTAAACATGAGGCAAAGAAGGTGGCTGGAACTAATGAAAGACTTTGATATCACTCTTCAATATCACCCTGGGAAGGCAAATGTAGTTGCTGATGCTCTAAGCAGGTATCCTATGGCGATGTACTTGACTATGGACAGACACCTGCTGGAGGACTTGGAAAGTTTAGATATTGAAGTAATTATCCCAGGAAAAGAAGGCCAAATGATAAACTTGCAGATTCAGTCTACTCTAATGGACAAGATCAAGGAGACTCAGTTTCAGGACGAAGGCCTGCGAAGCCTTCGAGGTCAAGTGCAAGCTGGACTAGTAGAAGAATTCAGAATTCATGAAGACGGATCGCTGAGGCATAGCGATAGATTATGTGTACCTCAAGGAGACATAAGGGAAGAAATTATGCAAGAGGCGCACAGATCGCAATACTCTATACATCCAGGAGCCAACAAGATGTACAAGGACCTGAGGACGCATGTTTGGTGGCATGGCATGAAAAGAGAAGTAGCCAGGTTCGTATCTCGTTGTTTAGTGTGCCAGCAAGTCAAGGCAGAGAGGCAAAGACCTGGAGGATTGCTTCAACCCCTACCCATTCCGGAGTGGAAGTGGGAACATATCACAATGGATTTTGTTTCCGGACTTCCAAGGACACCTAGTGGTAAGGATGCAATCTGGGTGATAGTAGATCGACTGACCAAGTCTGCACATTTTCTACCTTTCAAAGTAGGGCTATCTACAGAGAAGCTGGCAGATTTATATATCAGACATATTGTTAGGCTGCATGGAGTTCCAGTAAGTATTGTCTCCGACAGAGATTCAAGATTCACCTCTCACTTCTGGAAGAGCTTACAAGCCAGTTTGGGGACTCAACTCAAATTCAGCACAGCTTATCATCCCCAAACCGATGGGCAATCGGAACGTACAATCCAGACCCTTGAAGATATGCTCCGTACATGTGTTCTGAATTTTGGAGGATCCTGGGAAGACTACCTACATCTAGTGGAGTTCTCTTATAATAACAGTTATCAAGCCAGCATCGAGATGACTCCATTTGAAGCTCTGTATGGACGAAGATGTCGTACCCCGCTATCATGGGACGACGTTGGAGAAAGAGCCTTGCTGGGACCAGAGATGGTGATCGATTCAGCTGAGAAGGTAAAGCAAATAAGGGACAGACTTCGAGTGGCTCAAGACAGGCAACGACATTGGGCAAATAGCCACCGAAGGCCCTTAGAATTTGAGGTAATTAAATTTATAAAATTCCAGTCAATTTAAACATTTTGATTATGGAACTAAGACTTGATTATGACTCTATTTTAAGGTTGGAGAGCTGGTGTTCTTAAAGATTTCCCCGACACGTGGCACCATTAGGTTCGGAAGGAGTGGAAAACTCAGCCCAAGATTCATTGGACCTTTTGGCATACAGAAGAAAATCGGAGAAGTGGCATACCGACTGGCATTGCCACCCTCTCTGGATGGAGTACATAACGTCTTCCACGTGTCGCAGCTGAGGAAGTATGTGTCAGACCCCAGCCACATTTTGGATCACTCAGAGCTCGAAGTAGGCCCAAGTCTGACTTACCAGGAGCAACCCGTGGAGATACTGGATCGCTCGGAGAAAGTCCTACGGAACCAGGTTATCTCACTGGTTCGCGTAGCTTGGAAGCACCATTCTCCCGGCGAATCCACCTGGGAGCGAGAAGACGAGATTAGAGAGCGATACCCCTATCTTTTTGAACCCTGAGGTGTATTTTATTTTTCGGCCTTTTTCTTTTTCGTGCCTTGTTATTCTTAAATTTCGAGGACGAAATTTTTGTAAGTTGGGTAGGTTGTAAACCCCCAAAATTTCTCAAATTATTAAATCTTGGATTTTTCTCAATTTTCTGGAATTTTCTGGAAATTTTCTGCAATTAAAATCAAGCTTTTCAATTAATAAATGATTTTTAATTAGCAATAAATAATATTAAAATGTCATGAAAATAATATTTTTGGGTGTAAAATGAAAAACTGGACTTAGGGCAATTTTTCTGGAATTTATTGGACCCCGGACCTATTTTTAATTACCAAAAAATTATTTATTTATTTATTTATTTATTTATTTATTTATTATTATTATTATTATTTATATTATTTATTTTATTTTATTTTTTAGCCTTGGGCCCGGCCCGGCCCAGTGGGCCGAGCCCGTTAGCTGCTGACCCGGCCCAGCCCCATGCTTAGCGGGTCGGGCGGGTCCGCTCACCCGGATCCACGCCCGACCCGACCCGTCTGCTGTCACCCCCCCAACCCGTTCTCCCACGACCGGGCGATTCCGCCGCCGGCGCCGGAAAACGCGCGCGGCCACGCCCTCCGCCACGTCCGCGCCTCCCCTCCGTTTCTTCCGCCCTCGACGCCCCGGCCTTCCCCGCCCCGAACCCCTATAAATCCCCTCGCCTCCGCCCTCTTCCTCCCCCACACACCCGAAGCCCTAACCCTAACCACCTAGCTCCGGCGACCCCGACCGCCGTCCACCTCCCTGCGCCGCCCAGCGCAGCGCCGCCGCCCATAGCCCCCTCCACCCTGCTCCTCTCTCCTCCCCGCAGCAGACCCCGACTCCTCCCCGCTGTTCGAGAGCCGCCGTCGACCCCCGCCGCTCCGGTGCGCCGCCGGAGACCTCGCCTGAGCCGCCAGAGCCCAGGCCCGACCTCGCCGACCGACGGCCAAGACCCCAGAGCCCCGGACACTGCCAAGAATACGCGGACACGCAGTGGACACAGCCCCAACCCTAGGCAGGACACGTCCAGGACACGAATCGCGTGTCGGACTCGGTTCAAAAACCCTGGTTTCTCGGTCCCCTTCAGGTATGTGTAACTTTCGCCTCGTAGCTCCTTTTTCGATTCCGCAAATTGCGTTGTGAAGCCTGTGTGACCCTCTCGGTGTCCGGATAAACTGTTCGGGGCGCCGCGTCCTGTGGTGATCGCACACCGCGATCCAAAAACAGGAAAAACCAGACCCTGTTTCACCCCGGAACTGAGTACGCCCCGCCAAACGGGATGACTTGGTCGCGCACGGTCTTCACAGATACGTGCGCAGCGTCGATACGGACGTGTGAGTTTTTGCGGAAGCTGATTCGGGTGTGCGTGCACACCGGAATCAACGCGTATCCGCGGACATCGCCCCATATCCGGCTTTTCTGCAATTCACCCTAATTTCGTGCACACACGTCGGATCGAGATGAAACTTGAGCCATCGGACTCGTAGCGATACGCTGGTCCTGTGGGTCAAGTTTGGTTCGATTCTGAGAACGTTGACGAAATCGCGTGTCGTGGGCCCCACAGGCCCCGCTCGACGGGCGATTTTGTGTTCGGCTCATCGGAATCCAAATCTGGAAGTTCCGTTGGGTTCGTATCAGCGTTCCTGACCTGTTGACACTAAGTTTGGTGAATTTGGAGACCTTTGACCCGGACACATTTTTCGGTGCAAAGCGGGCCCAACGGCGGACCCCGTTTTGACCCGAAACTGCCGTTTTTGCCCTTGTCTCCAAATTGGACCCAAGGACAAGCGTTTTTAGCTATTTGACATCTTCTGAGCATGATGGTAATGTCTATTTCAGCTTTTGGACTCATCTGTGGAAATTTCTCCCAAGAACCAAATTAAACAGATCCAAACAACAGGCAAGTACCTGCACTTCAAGTTAATCTTTATATTGTGATAATTAAATTCCCTGCTCTACTAGTACTCTTGCTGATTACACGTAGTGTTAGAATACTATATTTCATGTCTTGAGTATTGGAATTCATGTCTTGTTATCATGTCGGGTGGGAGAATACTGAAAGGCATGTAGTTACCCTTCCCCTTGCCGTGAATAATAGCTGTTGGTACACGACTGTCCATCAGCCGGATCCCGATTATTCGTGACTAATAGCCGTTCATGACGGCCGGATTAGCCTTATAAACCCCTGCATGCCAACTAAGTATTCTAAAAACAAACACAAGTTTCATACAGATAACTTCAGGTCATGTTATATTCTTGCTGACTGTGTAGTTTCTTTTCCTGCTTGTTTACTTCTGTTTTCTCATATTCCTGTTTATAGTTTTGACTCTGAGATATTAACTTTCCTTTATGCAATTTCCTTAACATGATATTCAATGTTTAATGGTCATAAATATTTAGTTTAACATTGTTGTGCACTGTGTACTTTGCTCCTTTCCTGACTGGATCTGTTGATTTAGGCGATGATGAGGATCTTGTCCCTACTTATTATGGTCCTTATGAGGGTACAGATGATACCTATGAGGAGCCAGAACCCACTCAGGAGACCCCTGCTGCAGAGTAGCTAGCAGTAGCTATCTTTCATTTCTATTTCTTATCTTATTTATCGGGTTTGTCCCCGATTTCAATATTGAATTTCTGTATTAAACATTTGAATTGTTGTCACATTTATTTCAGTTGCAAATTTTAAGTTTCTATTCCCATTATTATCTTGCCTATGTTAATTGTGAAAGGGTTAGACTAGTTTAGATGGATTGACCTAGACAGCGTACTACCGCCGACTCTGCGGCGTAGGCTGGACGTACCCACGTACTCGTGCCCGAACTTCCGGGTGCGGGTCGTGACACTATATATATATATATATATATATATATACATATATATATATATATATATATATGTATATATATATTTGGCAAATCCAAATTAATGAGAAGGATCGGTATAAGACTGCTTTTACTGTTCCTTTTGGCCATTACGAATGGAATATTATGCCATTCGGTCTAAAGAATGCACCTTCAGAATTTTAAAATATTATGAATGAAATATTCATTCAACACTCTAACTTTATATTATCTTACATTGATGATATATTGATCTTCTCTAATATGATAAAAGAACACTTTAAACACCTTAATGTGTTTAAACACTTAGTCATTAAAAATGGTTTAGTTATTTCTGCCCAAAAAATAAAACTTTCAGCAAGAGATAAGATTTTTGGGACATAATATTGTGAATAACACAATAATCCCAATTGATAGAAGTATTGAATTTGCTTCTAAATTTCCTGATAAAATTACTGATAATAAACAGTTACAGCGATTTTTTGGTGCATTAAATTATGTATCCGAATTTTATAAAAATATCACTGCAGATACAAAATTTTTGTATCAAAGATTACGGAAAAATCCTGCTCCATGGACTAATGCCCATATCGAAGCAGTAAAAACAATAAAACAAAAAGTAAAGAATTTACCCTGTTTATATTTAGCCAATGTTGAATGATTTAAAATTGTTGAAACTGATGCTAGTGACATTGGTTATGGAGGCATACTGAAAAAAATTAAATCTTAACATAAATAAAGAAGTGTTAGTGAGATATCATTCAGGAAAATGGAATGATACTCAGACTAAATACTCAACCATTAAGAAAGAAATTCTTTCTGTCATCCAATGTATTCATAAATTTCAGGATGATCTACTTAATAAGAAATTTTTATTACGTATTGATTGTAGTTCTGCTAAGACTGTCTTAGAAAAAAATATTAAAAATTTAGCATCTAAGCAAATATTTGTTCGATGGCAAGAAAAATTACCTATATTTGATTTTGATATTGAATATATTAAAGAAAATGATCATTCACTTCCTGATTTCTTAACTCATGAATTTTTGCAAGACTATGAGCCGACGAGAAAAAGGGAAGCAACTATGGGTTCCTAGACCCATGACCTCAGTCTCCAATAAGCCAAAGCAGTATTCCAAGAAAACTGTTCTTGGAAAAGGAAAGACCTTTAATAAAGGCATTCAAATTGAAGATGCTGAAGAAGCCAATGTTTCTTCATATAAGTAAGCAGTTGAAGTGGAAACAATTTTTACTCAAAACAATCATTCTGAAGAAAATTTTTAATTAGAAAAATCAGATATCCCAATGATGGGTGATCTTTAGAAGTTGATAGAAAAATACTTGGAAAATAATATGTTTCCGGTACAGGTAAAATGTCACGCCCCGATCTCCCGCAGGCAATCGGCCGTTCCCGCTAGGCGGGAATCACCCTCGCCAGCGCTCCCGCGGAACGACCGCTTAACCCATCCGGGCGTGATGCCGCACGAGCGTGATCCACGCCCGTGCAAGGCCATGGTTCATTGGTTGGCGGCAAGAGTTCTAAGCCACAGAGTCGCACAGATTGTCCGAGTTACAGCGGAGTCATGAACGCATAGGCGATCGGTAACAGGTTCACTGAGTCGACAAATATAGCGGAAGCATTAAAACAAGTAAAGTAATCTCTTTATTGATATGAACAAGTGTTACAGGCGGCGTATAGCCGAGATTACAAGTCGCTCAAGCCTCTCTCTCTGAAACAGTAAAAGCGTGCCAAGTGGCTACAACTGTGGAATGATTTGTACAGGCGATGGTCAGGCGATGTTCACAACTTATGTCTTGTATATGTGCTTCAGTCCCGGACGCACCGTTGCAAGGCTTCGGAGGGAACTCCTAGCCTTAGCACGCACGAAGGAGGCGTCCGCATCGCACAAGGTTCTCCCACACCCTGCATATCAAACTGGTGGATTATCAGTACATTGAATGCACTGGTGGGGAAGCTACTCGCCCGCTCGACAAATCCAAACACGTAATACAGGTTCCGTGCACAACTATTAAGTTGTCTTTCTAGTTGCCTTAGGATCAGTTTCATGCAAACATTGAATAGCTATCGTGTCAGGCAGTGCGCCGTGCGATGTTTGAGGAAACACGGCGAGACTTACCAACTTACCATTTCTCCTTCCCTGTCCAAGGCAAACATTGTTAATTCGAGCATGGGCAAGTATAATCATTCAGGGGCATAGCATATGCAAACACGAGGGTCATTTTTAACACGATCGTTCAGGTGTTCAGTTATTTTTTATGCGATGCAGTAACTCGCACGCGGATAGCCGCTAAGCGAGGATGACTTATCTATATGAACACGGTCGCTGGCAAAGCCATTATGGACGTAGCCGAGGACAAGGATAGCTTGCTACGAGAGTACACGAGGCGCTGCAAGCTACCCAGTCCCGAACACGACGACTACACACGAGCTCCATCCGGACCGGATCGGCCCCAGTGCCCCGGTGACCGTCCGTGGAACTAGTCCGCGACATGCATAATTGGGGTCTTCCAATTATCACGAGATACACGAGAACACGCGTGCACTAGAACAAGAGAACACGAGAACACGAGTGCACGGGAACACGAGTACACGAGTACACGGGATACTTGAATCTTGTTCTTTGTACAATAACTTGCCTTGATGCACTCCCCTGGCTCGGGGCTGCCTGGTGACCTAACGGTCCCGAACACTTGCAGGTTCAATCATGCACGAAACGACTACTTAGTAGTCTCCCGGGATTTGGATGAATACAAGGCAACATTCAAGCAGACAAGCATGCGTTTCTAAGGAACATAAGCAGGCACGTTGCTCGGACCCGAAGGTAAGCCGAGCGTTATATCGTTAAGGGACTTAGCATGCGAGGGTCTGAATACAAGCAGTATTTCAATTTCCATGTTCTAGCACAAGCATGTACGAGTTGGGATTATTCCCTTAGCTAGGTGCGTTGGATTTATTAGCATGCAAGGGTGAATCACCTAGCGACTAGCATAAATATTCTAGATTTTATGTGTGCTGGCTAAGCAAAGACAAGTTCACCGTAGCCACCCACCTTAGCGATGATTCGCCTCGGTAGAGCGATACGTCTGAGCGAGCCTCTGAAAGTCCAAGCCGGATTCCTGTAGGGACAAGTCTGGATATCCTTTGCTTCTTGATCGAGGCAAAGCGGGTCGGGACAGCTGCACGATTGCCGTTTGAGACGGCAGTCCGCTTGAGCGGAACAGGGTGTTACATCCTACCCAACTTAGAAAAAGTCTCGTCCTCGAGACTTACTAAGGACAAGCAGAAATCTAGGATTGAGGCAATCCTAGACAAGTCGTTTGTACTTGTTTCATTTGGATATTCACTTACACAAGCTTCAAAATCAGCATACCGCTTAGACTGGATCGTGCGCACCTTCGACATGCATTTTTAGTGTGAACACGTCAACCAGCTTAGTGATAGCGAAGTCTCAGCACTCGAGTTTCACCTTTTCTTAAGTCTTGGATAGTGCACTAGTTCAAGGCGTCCCTCGAATAGATGCATTCAACCAAACTTAGAGTTAGTAAAAATCTCGGACAAGCTACTAGCGATACTCTCAAGTGGTTCGCACAGGTTGGCACAAAGGCCACTCACAGCATACAACCAGACAAGCATGCATAACATTCAAAACGTATTTGAAAGTATTTAGACTTATTGTTGGAACATCCCATCGAGATATTGAGAGAGAGAGCATGCACATAACCCACGAACGAGCTTTCGAAACAGAGATACCGAATCGAAGTCTAAAGGCGTAGAAGCCAGGCTCTGATACCAACATGTCACGCCCCGATCTCCCGCAGGCAATCGGCCGTTCCCGCTAGGCGGGAATCACCCTCGCCAGCGCTCCCGCGGAACGATCGCTTAACCCATCCGGGCGTGATGCCGCACGAGCGTGATCCACGCCCGTGCAAGGCCATGGTTCATTGGTTGGCGGCAAGAGTTCTAAGCCACAGAGTCGCACAGATTGTCCGAGTTGCAGCGGAGTCATGAACGCATAGGCGATCGGTAACAGGTTCACTGAGTCAACAAATATAGCGGAAGCATTAAAACAAGTAAAGTAATCTCTTTATTGATATGAACAAGTGTTACAGGCGGCGTATAGCCGAGATTACAAGTCGCTCAAGCCTCTCTCTCTGAAACAGTAAAAGCGTGCCAAGTGGCTACAACTGTGGAATAATTTGTACAGGCAATGGTCAGGCAATGTTCACAACTTATGTCTTGTATATGTGCTTCAGTCCCGGACGCACCGTTGCAAGGCTTCGGAGGGAACTCCTGGCCTTAGCACGCACGAAGGAGGCGTCCGTACCACACGAGGTTCTCCCACACCCTGCATATCAAACTGGTGGATTATCAGTACATTGAATGCACTGGTGGGGAAGCTACTCGCCCGCTCGACAAATCCAAACACGTAATACAGGTTCCGTGCACAACTATTAAGTTGTCTTTCTAGTTGCCTTAGGATCAGTTTTATGCAAACATTGAATAGCTATCGTGTCAGGCAGTGCGCCGTGCGATGTTTGAGGAAACACGGCGAGACTTACCAACTTACCATTTCTCCTTCCCTGTCCAAGGCAAACATTGTTAATTCGAGCATGGGCAAGTATAATCATTCAGGGGCATAGCATATGCAAACACGAGGGTCGTTTTTAACACGATCGTTCAGGTGTTCAGTTATTTTTTATGCGATGCAGTAACTCGCACGCGGATAGCCGCTAAGCGAGGATGACTTATCTATATGAACACGGTCGCTGGCAAAGCCATTATGGACGTAGCCGAGGACAAGGATAGCTTGCTACGAGAGTACACGAGGCGCTGCAAGCTACCCAGTCCCGAACACGACGACTACACACGAGCTCCATCCGGACCGGATCGACCCCAGTGCCCCGGTGACCGTCCGTGGAACTAGTCCGCGACATGCATAATTGGGGTCTTCCAATTATCACGAGATACACGAGAACACGAGAACACGCGTGCACTAGAACAAGAGAACACGAGAACACGAGTGCACGGGAACACGAGTACACGAGTACACGGGATACTTGAATCTTGTTCTTTGTACAATAACTTGCCTTGATGCACTCCCCTGGCTCGGGGCTGCCTGGTGACCTAACGGTCCCGAACACTTGCAGGTTCAATCATGCACGGAACGACTACTTAGTAGTCTCCCGGGATTTGGATGAATACAAGGCAACATTCAAGCAGACAAGCATGCGTTTCTAAGGAACATAAGCAGGCACGTTACTCGGACCCAAAGGTAAGCCGAGCGTTATATCGTTAAGGGACTTAGCATACGAGGGTCTGAATACAAGCAGTATTTCAATTTCCATGTTCTAGCACAAGCATGTACGAGTTGGAATTATTCCCTTAGCTAGGTGCGTTGGATTTATTAGCATGCAAGGGTGAATTACCTAGCGACTAGCATAAATATTCCAGATTTTATGTGTGCTGGCTAAGCAAAGACAAGTTCACCGTAGCCACCCACCTTAGCGATGATTCGCCTCGGTAGAGCGATACGTCTGAGCGAGCCTCTGAAAGTCCAAGCCGGATTCTTGTAGGGACAAGTCTGGATATCCTTTGCTTCTTGATCGAGGCAAAGCGGGTCGGGACAGCTGCACGATTGCCGTTTGAGACGGCAGTCCGCTTGAGCGGAACAGGGTGTTACATAAAAGACCAAAATGTCAATGAAGGTATCCTGTTAACAACCAAATCGGTTGAGATAAAATATTTTTATCAGAAGACCAATGATCTTCGAAGTGACGTAAATTATAATAAAATTATTATACGTCACATTATTACTCCTCAATCATGGAGACTTTATCCCAATAGAACTAAATTACTAGTTCATAGGGATAAAAATATCAATATGTCTTATTCCTACTGGGATTATATTGAGGCTTTTACCAAGGTGTTTTACTTTAACAATATATATATATATATATATATATATATATATATATATATATATATATAGAGAGAGAGAGAGAGAGAGAGAGAGAGAGTACCTGCAAGAGAACCGAGCAAAATACACATACCAAAAAACACCAAAAGTAAATCGCAGACACAAATATTTTTACATGGAAAACCCAGATGAAAAAAACTATAGGACGATCGGAGTCCAACCCTGAAGAACCTCCAGTAGTAGTGGAATAAAGAGATTACACCCTATACAAGCTCCTCATCGATCCAACATGGATCACCGCAACTCTTTGGAACAAAAAATTGATTACAACCACGAAGAAAAAAGGCAATAAAAAATACCCCAAATTGATCTCCTTCTCCGAAACGGCCTCAAATCCTTCTTTCTCCTCTCCAAAGTTGCAATGACACTCTTGCCACCTTTTTTTCACTCTCTTTGTTGTATATTACATGAGTCTTTTTATAAACCCTTGCATGAATTAGGGTTTCCATATGAAAATATATATATATGGAAGCCAAAAATATTTATGGAAATTCAATTACATTCAATCATATATTTAATGGAAATTAAATCATAAATTAGTTTAGCATAAATTGGAAATCCAATTATATAGAAAGTTAATATATGAAAGATCCAATCATAAATATATAATTAAAGTCAAAGATGAAAATCTAATATAATATTTGCTTACCATAAATATTCTAATACACGACGCTCGATGCAATTCTCGAGTATTTTTGACACACGGATGACGCTCGTCGCACTCTGAGGTATTCTTCATATAGGTTGGGAACCCCACCCACTCCAACAAATCTCTCCCTTCACAACTATATGGACGGGGTCATCATCCCAATGATTCGCCTGCAGTACTCAAATTTTTTCCTTGGAAGAATCTTTGTCAACATGTCTGCTCCATTGCCATCTGTATGAACATTCTCAAGTGTCGCTTTTTTCTTTTCCACAACATCCCATATCCAATGTTATCGGGTCTCAATGTGATTGTATCGGCTATGAAATGTCTGGTTCTTCACAAGGTGAATAGCAGTCTGACTATCGCAAAGCAAAGGATACTGCTCTTGCTTTAGCCAAATTTTCTGCAACGGGTTCTTCATCCATAGAAACTCCTTACAAGCCTCTGTCGTCGTAATATACTCTGCCTCTGTCGTTGATAAGGCAACACACTTCTACAACCGCGACTACCACGATATTGCTCCACCAGCAAACATCATCACATAGCCTGAAGTCGATCGCCTCATGTCTATATCTCCAGCCATATCATCGTCGGTATACCCAACCAGCTTCGTCTCATCACCACCAAAAGAAAGTCTCCAATTGGCAGTGCCCTGAAGATATCGTATAATCCACTTGACCGCACTCCAATGTACACTTCCAGAATTGGAAGTATACCTGCTAACTGTGCCAATTGCGTAAGCGATGTCTGACCTCGTATACACCATAGCATACATAAGACTCCTCACAGCTGAGGTATATAGAATCCGCTAGCTCCATATCTTCCTTCTCGTCCTTGGTAGATGGACACTACTCCTCAGTGAACTTAAAGTGAGCCGCAAGGGGGTTACTCACTTTCTTTGACCTTTTCATCCTGAAATACTGAAGTACCCAGTGAATGTACTTCTTTTGGGATAAGTGTAGCAGCTTGGACTCTCTCTCTCTCTCTCTCTTTCTCTCTCTCGATTGATCTCCATCCTAAGAATAGTTTTCGCTGTGCCTAAATCCTTCATAGAGAAGGTCGTGCCCAGTTGGCACTTCAACTCCGCTATCCTAGTGATATTCTGACCTACCAGTAGCATATCATCAACGTAGAGCAGTAAAATAATAAAATCATCCTCGACAAAGTACCTCACAAATACACAATGGTCTGACGTTGTCTGTGTATAACTATGCTCCCCCATAAATGACTCGAACTTCTTGTACCACTGCCTCGGAGCCTGCTTCAGACCATACAAGCTCTTCCTCAACTGGCAGACCAAGTGTAACTTGTCCTTCTCACAGAATCCCCCTGGTTGCTCCATGTACAACTCCTCCTCAAGATCACCGTGGAGGAATGTCGTCTTTATACTCGACCTCCAAGTCAAAATTGGCTGCCAATGCTAGCACCACCCGAATAGATGACTGCTTGACGACTGACGAAAAGATCTCATCATAATCTATGCTTTTTCGCTGACCGTAGCCTTTAACTACCAGCCTCGCTTTGTATCGAGGGCTAGTAGCATCATATGTCTGCTTCATTTTGAACACCCATCGATTCTTCAAAGCCTTCTTGCCCTTTGGCAACCGCACCAGATCATAAGTAGAGTTGGCCTCTAAGAAACTCATCTCCTCCTGCATGGCCTCCATCCACTCCTGCCTGTGTTCATCTTCCATAGCCTCTGCGAAACTTTTGGGTTCTCCACCGTCAGTCAGTAGCACATACTCATCCGGTGAGTAACTCATAGATGATCGACGCTTTCTATAGCTCATCCTCAATGAAACCACTGGTGCTGGCTGTATTCCAACAGCCTCCTCCTCAGGAACTGCCTCCTCGGCATGATCAACCTCCTGAAGATTACCCTGACCACCATCAGCAGGCTGATGATCAAGTGTCACTACCACATTTCTAAAATAAGGGCCTTATTGTCATTTACTATATTTATTTTATTGCATTAATAAATTGCATGGTATGTAATATATATATATATATATATATATATATATATATATATATATATATATATATATATATATGGTATTCATGAATAACCTGGTTTAATAAACTAGACAAGATGTGACTGAGGGCTTTGCAGTAGATTAGACCTAAAACCCACTAACAAATCCCTAATCTATTAATTAGCATTTAGTGAAATATGTGAGATAGGAATGGGGCTTTGGTACTGATACTTGGAGTATCATTGCACACTTGTGATTGTGAGATGGAAATGGGGGTTGAGCAGTGTCTGCATATAGCAGTTGGCTAAGGCCACTGCAAATATGTGAGATAGGAAGAGGTGTTCAAGTATGGCAACAATGCCAGTGTGGTTGAGTGTCTGTGTGGGTGGGCTCGATTAGGGTGCAAGTATAAATGGGTGGATATATTTGAGGAAGTTTTCTTAGTTTAGTATGCATCAGTAGGCAATGCTTGAATTAGTTTCAGCTACTTATACAACAACAGTTGGTAGATGTGATTAAGGTATTCGAGGAGGTATCAGTGGTGTTCCCAGTTTGGGGGTTTAGCCATTTGCAGTGACTCAAATGCAGTTACAGGCAAGAGGTTTTGGAGGCTTAGCAAGGCATAAGTATGGTGCATCATCTGATACCAGGTGGGGTATCCATATCAGTGTATCAGTATTTGAGATGGGTGAGTATCTAGTAGTTGATATCAGTATGTGGTCCGATATGGAAGAGAGGTAACTGATAGGAAATAACAGCAGTGGTCAGTTGCCACTTGATAGCAACTTGGTTCAGGTATCATGTATTGAAGTAATTGTGTTATGACACTAAGTGCACAGCTAAGTAACAACAGATAGGATAAAGGGTGGTGCACATGTGAAGTGTTCACTAACACAGTAGTATCACATCTAGTTAGTATTAGTATTAGTTAATTAGTATCATATATAGTTAAAAGGGTTAGATACCAAATAGGTATTGGGTATTAAATAAGTACTAAGGTAGTATGTATATAGCTATATATGGTTATAACTCATAGTTACTAACTAGTATATAGATATGTTAGTACTAATATCTGTTTGTGGTATTAAACGAAAGAATGAAATATGTATTTCAATGACAGGGTTTATGCGAAACCCGCGCCCTTTGGTTTACAAACAAACTTATACAGTGTAATCCTATGCGAGGATGTGGAATTACAATTTATTTAATCTGGGTAGATAATTGCTATAGGTGTCTGATCTGCGGTCGATCACTTTTGCCCTTGGACCACGCGATGTTGAAGAAGTGTCGTGGAAGACAGGTAGCCGCTTTGAAGGTTGCAGGAGAGGGTGGATGCACGATGCCGACGCCGTTGATCCCCACTCTTTGCCTGAGCTCCGGGTTCTCTCTCTCTCTCTCTCTCTCTCTTCTCCTTTGTTTTCTCTTCGACCTGGTTCGCTCTTCTGAATTGTCGACCTCGGATCGGGTATATGGTATTCTTGACCAATTTTTTGACCTTGTTCCTCATTGATAGAGGTCTCTATTTATAGAGTTTTTGGTGACAGTGACCACTCCTTCGGTGTAGCAACCGAGGAGTGGAAAGTACAGTACCCTTTTACACAACGGTTTAAAGTAACCAAAGCCTACGTATGGATGATCTTTTGAATGAGCGTGTGATGCGGGTCCAACTAAGGGGACACAATGCGTACAATTGCTACTAAGATCACGGCATAAAAGCCACGTAGGTAGGTATCCATTGTGTAGAAGAGGTTGGCATAGGAGCCAAATATCTGTCACCATGGCATAGAAGCCGAGTAGGCATAGAAGCCGAGTAGGCATAGAAGCCGAGTAGGCATAGAAGCCGAATAGGCATGGAAGCCGAGTAGCCGTAGAGACTGAGTAGCCGTAGAGACTGAGTGGTCGTAGAGACTGAGTAGCCGTAGAGACTGAGTGGGCGTAGAAGTCGTGTGAGCACAGATCTGAATGGGCGTAGAAGCCGCTGCGTATCGTGCCAGAATGGGCGTAGAAGCCGCGTGAGCACAGATCCTGAATAGGCGTAGAAGCCGCTGCGTACCGTGCTGATGTGGACGCCTTAGCCGGAATTACAGCTTTTGAAGATATGATCAAATCTCTTGCAGAGATTTGCCACCATCTTATGCATTAAATGCAGAGGCGTGTTTTGAAGGTCTGCAGCCCTTCTGTGCACCCGTCGCAGAGACGTGCCTTGAGAGAAACTGTCACCGCTCTGTGCAACTAGACGTGGAGACGTGCCTCGAGTCCCGTACGAAGTGCAGCTTTTAACGTGGCAGGCGGTTTGTCTGCTGAGGAGCGTAATACAGCTCATGTTTGCCTGTGTAAAACAGGGCGGCGTATTCCCTTGTACGCAAAAGAGCTGTTTATGCTGAGGGGACTCCAGTAAACGACGGTTTGGTGATGCTTTAACCAAATCCTCTGCATTAAATGCAGAGATCCGCCATTATACTGTGGGGCGCATCCCAAGGGGTCTGCCATCGTTTTCAGCCGTCGTCTGGATAGCCGTGCAGCACCTTTTGTCAGGAGTCAGAGGTCAGATTCACTGCGTGACTTGACAGGTTCATTTCGGGGAAGACGAAGCATTCCTCGTACGCTATAATGCTGCTTCGAGAGCGGATGAGTTTTACGCCATAGAGGCGATGGAGAACTCTTTTTACGCTGGAGTGGCCTGGACGTGCTGCACTTACGCGGATGGTCCTGTGAGCTTTATTCTTTATGCTGTATTTTGGCGAAAAAAACTCTATTGTACGCTCGATGGCTCTGAAGGCCTTCGTTCACGCTGCTCTGCATCAAGAGGCTGCGTAGCTCATCCCAGCATATTTTTCATGCTTCTACAAGACCCCCTTCAAAGCTTTTAAATTCCTCAGAATTTGAAACGCTTTGAATGAAGCATGAACGACCCCTCGTAACTCGAAACGTTTCTGAATGGAGCATTAAAACGGTCGGTACAGACTTTATGGCGGATTTATTGGGGACCGCTGTGATCTCTTTCGCCTATAAAAAGACTGGGGGAGTCAGCCTGTTCTCCCCACACTTTCATCCCCACGCAGAGATGATCGCCGAAGTTCGCAGGGTCGATTTGAGGGGAAGGAGATCACGTTCTTCCAGCGTGTAAGGAGCCAAAAAAGATGACGTCTTCGAGCAAGTGTCCACTGCAACGATGGATCACGGAAGGATATCTTAGCCTCCCTTGCTCGGGATAATCAGCAACTTTGTATGGCGTTGCCCCAGGAGAGAGGAAGGGTCGTATTTGACCAGGCCGCTTGCAAGTGGCGCCTTCTCCGGTTACCTCTGGTGGCGAGAGGCAGACAGACAGGCCAGAGCGGCGGTGGTCTGTAGGGAAGCAGATTTACCCTGCTTTCCTTCTGTTGGAGGATGGGTCATATGCCCAGTTTTGTATCCTTCTGCCACTGATCATCTTCTTGTGAGAAAAGAAAGATCATCACCGATGACGATGATGAGGAAACCCTTTGTCGACGGAGTTTCCCTCATATGTAGTTATGACAAAAATGAAAAGAAAACCCTTGTAGATCGAATTTCCCTCATATGTAATCATGACTTAATAAAATCGTCTTGCTTCTTCATATGATCATCTTGCCATACGTTGCTGTAAATTCTGAATATGTGTAGCTTCAACACGTCTGAATCTTTATGCCGACTCTGTAGAAAGAGTGTTAGGTCCTGTCTTTTACTCATAGCGAGTAGTCCATAGAACGCTGTAGAGCATTTTTGAACATTTTTAGAACTGTCATGTTGCTAGAACTGAGGAACCGCGTAGAGCTCTGAACTTCTGATGAACAAAATTTTTGTTCAGACTTCGTCTTCAAGAGTGCCTTCTCAAAAAATCCTTTGGAACAGGGTCGAGGAGTGGTTGTCAAAACTGAGTTTGCCATCTTGATAGACGAGATATTCAGACTGGAGTCTGGATGAACCTCCAATTGACCCGAGAAGAGTAATTTCTCAATGTTTGAACTCTTGTATGCTTCGGGTACTTGGGATATGTTGAGGCCAAGGAGGAGTATCTTCTGTGTGAACTCCTAGCAATTGACCGCTTTGGGGACTGTTCGAATATGCGGAAAGTCGTGGAGCATGAAATCATCAGCCTGTAGCCTCCGGGCGTAAAATACCATCGAGCGTGGAATCGTAGACTTGTGGTTCCTGTGCGTGAAGTCGTAGGTTTGTAGCCACTCGAGCATAAAAGCTACCGAGCACAAAGGCATCCGGGCATAAAACCATAGACTTGTAGCTGTCGAACGTAAAGCTGTAGATCCGTAGCCGTCGAGCGTAGAAAGCTCCTTTAGCGTAGAACTGCATATCTGTAGCTTGTGAGCGTAGAACACCATCCAGCGTAAAATCGTAGACTTTGTAGTTCCTGTGCGTGAAGTCGTAGGTTTGTGGCCTCTCGAACATAAAAGCTACCGAGCACAAAGGCATCCGGGCATAAAACCTGACTTGTAGCTGTCGAACTTTAAAGTTGTAGATCTGTTGCTGTCGAGCGTAGAAAGCTCCTTTAGCGTGGAACTGTATATCTGTAGCTTGTGAGCGTAGAACACCATCCAGCGTGAAATCGTAGACTTTGTAGTTCCTGTGCGTGAAGTCGTAGGTTTGTGGCCTCTCGAGCATAAAAGCTACCGAGCACAAAGGCATCCGGGCATAAAACCTGACTTGTAGCTGTCGAACTTTAAAGTTGTAGATCTGTTGCTGTCGAGCATAGAAAGCTCCTTTAGCGTGGAACTGCATATCTGTAGCTTGTAAAAAGAAAATTTTTCAAGCGTAAAGTTTGCGGATCTGTTGCTTCTGAGCGTAAACTGAGCGCCACCGAGCGTGAGATCATCAATTTAGTATCTGCTGAGCATAAAGTCATAGGTTTGTGGCCTCTCGAGCATAAAAGCTACCGAGCACAAAGGCATCCGGGCATAAAACTATAGACTTATAGCTTGCGAGCGTAAAACCGTGGATCTGTTGCCGTCGAGCGTAGAAAGCTCCTTCAGCGTAGGACCTGCTGAACCGTCTTGCACGAAAAACTTTTCGAATTTGCTGACTGTCCGTCTCTCAAGGTTAGTGGGCTGACGTAGCATCCAATCATAACCCATCATTTATTTTGTGAGATTTGGTTAGGGTCTCGAGGAGTCCGTCTGAGGATTCGAGGAGTCGGCTCGAATTCTATATATATCCCAAGTTTTTCTGAGAGAAAAAACTTTTCCATCCGTCTTCTGTGAAAGAGAGCTTTCGACTGTTCGAGTTTTCCTCCGTTCCAGCGTCGAGCACCTCGAGTTTTCAGAAAGTGGCATCGAAACAAACCCCCTCCGCTAAGGGAAAGAGTCTAGGTTCCTCTTCTCATTCTTCTGCCCCAGCGAGGGAGTCTTTGGTTGGTCAAGGCGAACTTCCTTTTGAGCGAAGTATCCCGCCGACGAGCAGTGCACCCGGTCTTAGAGGTAGAGCCTTCGGGGTGACAAAAACGACAAAAAATCCTTCGCACACGTTGAACGTGACCGCGCTAGGTCGTCTTCTGTGCTGATAGACTCTTTTGAGGAAGATGATGCACGGAGATGTTTTCATATTTTAAGCCCACATTTCTAATGTGCCAGCGTAAAGACTCCACATTTTCGTAGTTCTGAGCGTAAAAGCTCTGGCTACCAAAAATTGGGGTATATCGTAAAATTTGGGTTTTATGCTTGTGGGGGGGACCTCCGGCGTAAAATAGCCAGATTTGCACAATCCTGCGTAGAGCACAGACTGTCGTTTCTTTGGTCCGTATGTTCGTGCAAGACTTGCAATGACATATTTTCCTTGCACTTTTGCAGTTGACGTAGGGTGAGTCTCCACTGGCCGAGGTGATGGACTCCGCTACTGGGATGCTGCACTCGAACTACCTGGAGGATCTGTCCCACGTGGCATTTTCTATTTCTGGGCTGCAGTACCCTGAAGGAAGGAGGATCCTGATATCGGCTCAGGGCGAGCGAATGCTGCTGAGCATGATCAACTGGGAGCCCCTGACATACATAGACGGGGAGCAGTACATAAAGCTGGCTTTCCTCTTTGGGGATATGATCGACAAACGGTCCCAGACGAAGCCTAAGAGGGAGCCCTGGGTTTTTCCTGCCGGGAATTTGGTTTTGTACCTGCCAACGATGCCGAGGGATTATCCCATCTTGGCTTTCTTCCATGCGACGCATCCCAGGCAGATGTCGTGGACGCTGACTCCTGATCTTCACGGCAAGCCAGGGAAGATTTTTTATCTGAAAGAAGCTGACCAGGGGTCATTCGTCAGTCGCCCTTCCGGCGCTGTGACATTGTTCAGAGGACTGTGCCTGGGCAGTATCCCGAGTGAAGACAGCTCGGTGATCCAGCCGGTCCAATTGCCGACCTTCTGCAATGACTTCATGGGACGAGACGGGGTATATCCCAAGGAGAATCCTCGGTGCAGTGGGTGGATTGCCCCAACAAACTCCCGATGGATATGCCTAGTTGACTGGGCCTTGAAGAACTTCCGGAGAGAGCTGGAGGGCATTGGACTATATGCCGCTGTGAGTGCGACGAGTGTCGGGTTACCTCCGAACCCTAACTTGTTCCTGGCGCTGATGGAGCGGTACATTCCGCTCACTGGGACCTTTGCCACTCCACTGGGGGAGTTGGGATTGGCGCTCCACGAGATGGCAGTTGTCTCAAGACTGCCGATGCGGGATACCCCATACGAAGAGTATGTTCCCACCAACCGGGAGTTGGGGGATTTGGACCCTCGGGTGGCGGAAGTATATCAGGAGCTGATGTGTCAATACTTTGCGTGCACCGCTTTTTATAACGAGCCTTCTGACTTGGCTCATACTACCAAGTGGATGTCTTACCTCTTCTTCCACCGAGCCAGGGCCGCCAGGTCGGAGAAAGCCTCGGGGGGCAAGAATGAGCCTGTGAACTGTTTGGGCGTGCTTAGTGCCCAGGTCGTGGAGGCTCTTATGGAGGAGGCTAGAGCTCCTGATCGGATTCTCTTCGAGGGGGTAGGAAAGTACCCTGAAGGCACTAAGGCCTGTAGTTACTTGAGGCGCTGTCGCAGGCCTCTGTCTAAGGAAGCCCAGTTGGCTGGTTTCCTCTCCATATGGCTGCGTCTAGTAGTAGTGCCTGGTACTGCGTCCGCGGACCGTATTCACCGGAACATCCTGTGGCCGGCAGTGCGCCTGGTGTTTGGGGCAAGACTGGGCTTGCTTCCTGCCATAATCCCATGCAAAGACGTCGACGTATTCCTTTATCAGCTGTATGATTTCTTCCCTTTCGGCTGGGGGAAGATTGTCACTGATAAACATCGGCTTTGGCGAAAGTTTACTTCCAACATCAACCTGGACAACTTCGTCTTTGGTTGGAGGTTCCCTCTGCTCGAAGCGGAATTCCCATTGCATATCCATTTGTTGAGCCCAGGGGTCATTCTCAAATGGCTCAGAATCTTGCTCGTCTGCTTCAACGGGATCTGTCATCACCATATTTGCTTATAGTGCTTGTTGGAGAGCTTCAGGTGAGTCGGGGGGTGACGAGCCATTCCGGAAGGAGGAAAAGATGTCTTCATCTGACGTGGAAGTCGTAAGGGAGGTGGCATACCCTAACCCAAAACGAGTTTGTTGATAGCGGGGGTCGCTGCGCGACGACGTTCGTCTGCCCCTTCCGTAGTTGAGGCCCGGCTTTCGCTTCAAGTCGTAGCCCATGTTTTGCATGATCTTCAGCGCTTGAGGGATATATCGGTGAACCTGCATCTTCCCAGTATCGTCACCGAATGGATCTTCCTGGATAGCCGGTTGATTGTGCATGCGGTCGAAGACTATTGAATGCTGGCTGCTGCAGGTAGGCGGGACAATGAAGATAGAGCCCTCATGCGGTCCATATGTTGTGACGACATTGGATGATGGTGCTGCTTCCCAGATATGCGGACGGTAGGAGTTCATAGCTTCCAAGAATTTTTGCGCTATGGGTTCTACCTCGTCACGGGGAGTGGATTCCTGATTTGGAATCTGAGCATTAATGTACCGGAAAATAGGATGTTTATTATCATCTAGAACTTCGCTCCTGGTCGTGTTTACATCGGTCGGTTGTCCGTTGCGCCGAAGGTTGATGACCAAAGGTGGAGGCTTTTGGTTCAGAGCGACCGCCGGACAATTGCTTCCTTTCCCTGAGCCGTATTTGTTCAGGTGAATAGCCATAGGCGCTATGGCTTTTGGACGAGTGGTTCATTCTTTCACTCTGATTGACAACGGTAGTGCGGCGGAGGGTCCTTCTGGCTCCCGGTGGGATTCTTTCTCCGTCTCGCCCGACATTTCTTCCGTGTGGTCCTGAGAGTATAGCACGACGTCGGAATAGTAGGACTCTACTCCTTTAAACGGGTTTAGGTCAACAACCTCCGTTTGTACCATTCCTTGGGGGTCTACATACTTAAGACATTGATGTAGAGTTGAAGGAACGATGTTGTGATCGTGGATCCACGGTCTTCCCAGCAAAATGTTGTAGGATACCTCTGAATCGATCACGTAACATGTGGCCACCGATCTGAGGTTGCCAATCTGGATCCTCAGGCGAATCTTTCCCAACGGCTTACTTCTTCCGGCGTTGAAACCCACGATTGTAGTGGAGGTGTAAGCCAGTTCGCTGGTAGGAATCCTTAATGGTCTGAGCAGACTGTACGGGATGATGCTGATTGATGATCTCGGATCTATATGAATCCGATCGACCTCCATGGAACCGACGTACCCGATGTAGTAGAGGGGCCTGTCATGCTTGTTATGTTTTAACAGCATGTCGTCTTGGGTGAAGGTGATATTTGGGACCACCTCTATTACACTGTGGCATTGAGGACACGCCACTAGCTCTTCGTCGGGGGACTTGAGCTGGGTCAAGCATGCCTCCGCCTGTATCAGCGCTTCACTCAAGGCTAGACGAGTGTCTTGGGAGAGCCTGAATAACTCGAAGATGGAGAGCCTGGCCGGTGTATTAGCCAGTTGGGCTAGGATGTCGAAGTTGTATGGCTTCTCAAAATCTTTGTTCAGAATGTTTTTCACAGGTTTATCAAAGCGCACTTCTCTTTGTTTCCCTTTGTCTGCCGGCGTCGGTTTCGAAGGGCTGGCCTTTGGTACGACGGGGTCTGGCCCTGAAGGTCTGGTAGTTGAAACGTCCGCCGGTGCATCCTCCTGACTTGCTCCGTAGTCGTTGAGGTAGGTTTTTCCTGAACGGGTTGCAGCAAGTACCTCGTCTTCGTCCGATGGCGAAGAAGTTGCGACCATATGGCATGGTTTGTACTTGGAGCTTCTTTCGGACGTAGCTTTAGTAGCTTTAGTCTCTTCCTCGAGCTCTGACACCAAATCCGGATGAACCCACATAATCTCGCCCGGACGGATGGTCAGGGGTACCAGGTCATGATTTCGATCCCTAGCTGGGGGGAGATTGACGATGTCCATTGTGGCTCGGGAAATGGGTGTGATACCGTCCATGACTTCTTAGGGAGGCAGATCGCCGAACTGCAGAGAGATCATGTTGGCTGCGACTGTCTTCTGGTGTTGTGCAGAGTGATGGCCTTAGCATCGATCAACCCCTGGATTTTCCTTTTCAGTACGTAACACGCCTTCGTTGGGTGGTGTACGTATCTGTGGAAGATGCAGTATTTGGGGTCGTCAGTATTGCCGGCTTCTTGGGGCCGTCTTAGCTCTGGAAGGGTGATCTTGCTACTTTTGACGAGATACTCAAATATGCTAGGGACATCGTCGTCGTCGAAAAAGTAGACTTCGACGGGCCTGGAAGTCCCGGGCTTTGTCTGCGTGGTCGCTGCCGTCTTTTGTCTGGACGTATTGACCGTCAGAGCTTCTTTTCCCTTGGAGCTGCGAGGATGGTCGCTGCTGGGAGTTGACCTTTTGCCTCTATCGGAGGCGGAGATCATGATGCCATTGTCGCGCGCCTTGCGACTGTTGTCTTCGGCGGCCACTGCCGAGACGATGAACGAGGGCCACTCATGGAACTGATATGGTCCTGTAAACACCGAGACTATGGGAAGGAGGTTCTTCCTGCAAATGTCTACTAACGCCGAGTCTGGAACTCCTGGAGGCATTTGTAAGGTGGCCTGACGAAAATATTCGACGAATGTGCGAACGTCCTCCTTTTTTCTTTGCTTGACTTCAATGAGGGAGGACATAGACATGTCCATTCCACCTTCGTAGAATCATGTGAAAAATAAAGCTTTGAAGTCTTCGAAGGAAGCAATGCAGTTGTCCACCAAGCTACGGTACCACTGATAGGCTACTCCTGAAAGGCAGCCTTTGAACACCCGAGTGAGGAGGGCGTCGTTCCCTTGTAGCAACACCGTCATCATACTGAAATAGTTCATGTATTGACTTGGTGATATTTTTCCTTCGAACAGAGCCATAGTCTGAGGTTTGTACTTCGGAGGAAAAGGGACTTCTTCCCAGATAGCTGGGTAAGGTTGGTTGATCCCTAGTTTCTTGAGCTGCTCTTTGTGCTTCAAGGCATCAAACTGGGCTTTCAACTCCCGTACTGCCTGCATCAGATTTTCCGTTAGAAGTGGAGGAACTGCTGACTCTTGATCTAGAGCAAGTTCTTGGCTTGGGTTGGATGGTGGCAAGTCCACCCCCACACGTATCTGAGTTGGCGGGACCGATGCTTGAGCCATGGCAGTTGCGTGCTGAGTTAGCATCATCTGGTGCATGTTCTCCATTACGGATTGTATTTGTTTCAGAGACGTCTCCAGCACAGTGATGCGTTGTTCCGCGTCTCCTGACGGCGAAGCTTCCTCGCGTTCGTCTTCGATGGCATAAGCTCCCATTTCTCTGGGCGTCGTCGAAGGATAAGTATAGGTCACTGCAGAAGTCGACTCTATACTTTCAGCATATGATCTGGGAGATTGGCGACCCCCAGCGTCGGAATCAGATGAGTATGGAGCTGGTTGCTGTGACTTTGCACGGGTGTTTTGGAATACCCCGACTTCAGCGTTCCTGAGGAGGTCTTCGAATCTTCTTTGGCTCGGAGGCCCAGAGGGATAACGTCTTGAGCTCGACCCTCTTCTAGGTATGCGTGAAGCCATGTTCACGGATGCATACGCGTGCTCTTCTTCCGGGAAAGATTGAGAGTAGCTCAATCGGTCGAAGATCGACCGTTTTGCTTTAGAACAGCAGCAGTCAATCACAATTTTATGACTATTACAATATTGCTCCTTAGGGGGCGTAATAGACATGTTGGAAGGTCCCCTCTCCTTACGCTTCTGGATTAGGCATTCGCGTTGGTCAGGGGTAGCAACCTGAGCTTGCTTTACGTCGTAGGACTTCGCCTGACGTAATTTGAAGATTCGCTCAGACTGGCGTAAAGCTGAAGAGGTCCTCAGTCGGCCATCGGCTTCTCGCGTAATCCGGAGGGTAGACAGATTGTTCTCTTGCTGGCGTAAAGGCCGAGAGACTGAGTATTCACCTGCTTGCTTCCCCTGGCGGAGATCACAGTGCTCATCTGGTTTACCGTAGAGGCTAGATGTTGTTTTGCGCGTGGAGCGTGATCTGTTCTTCCGATTTGGCGTTGAGGCACCATCGGAAGTTTTGTCTATACCGCGCGTAGCGGAAGATTGGTTCCTACGCGTAGAGCATAGTGGATACTTCTGGGTCAGTGCTGAGGCTTTGCCCGAAGTTTTGTTTGTACCGCGCGTAGCGGAAGACTAATTTCTGCGCGTAAAGTGCAGAGGATACTTCTGGGTCAGCGCTGAGGCTTTGCCCGAAGTTTTGTCTGTACCGCACGTAGCGGGAGACTGAATTTTACGTGCAGGGCACGGAGGGAGCGACGCTACCACCTCGTTGGTTGGAGAGATCGGAGAGATCGGAGAGTCCACAGGAATGGTAGAGGATGTCTTGGGCATCCACACTTTGCGCAGCTTCCTGTTGTCTTGGACGGAGAGAGAGAGTGAGAGCTACCCCCGGTTCGAAGCATGTCTTCGTAGGCAGACTGGTCGAAATGAACGACCAGTGTCTTCTTCATGGTTCCTACAGATACCGCATCACGTTGAGCAATTGCTTCCTCGTCAGAAGAGAAAGATGTCCCCAGCAGAGTCGCCATCTTGTTTGTGGTATTAAACGAAAGAATGAAATGTGTATTTCAATGACAGGGTTTATGCGAAACCCGCGCCCTTTGGTTTACAAACAAACTTGTACAGTGTAATCCTATACGAGGATGTGGGAGTACAATTTATTTAATCTGGGTAGATAATTGCTATAGATGTCTGATCTGCGGTCGATCACTTTAGCCCTTGGACCACGCGATGTTAAAGAAGTACCGTGGAAGACAGGTAGCCGCTTCGAAGGTTGCAGGAGAGGGTGGATGCACGATGCCGACGCCGTCGATCCCCACTCTTTGCCTGAGCTCCGGGTTCTCTCTCTCTCTCTCTCTCTCTCTCTCTTCTCCTTTGTTTTCTCTTCGACCTGCTTCGCTCTTCTGAATTGTCGACCTCGGATCGGGTATATGGTATTCTTGACCAATTTTTCGACCTTGTTCCTCATTGATAGAGGTCTCTATTTATAGAGTTTATGGTGACAGTGACCACTCCTTCGGTGTAGAAACCGAGGAGTGGAAAGTACAGCACCCTTTTACACAACGGTTTAAAGTAACCAAAGCCTGCGTATGGATGATCTTTTGAATGAGCGTGTGATGCGGGTCCAACTAAGGAGACACAATGCGTACAATTGCTACTAAGATCACGGCATAAAAGCCACGTAGGTAGGTATCTATTATGTAGAAGAGGTTGGCATAGGAGCCAAATATCTGTCACCATGGCATAAAAGCCGAGTAGGCATAGAAGCCGAGTAGGCATAGAAGCCGAATAGGCATGGAAGCCGAGTAGCCGTAGAGACTGAGTAGCCGTAGAGACTGAGTGGTCGTAGAGACTGAGTGGTCGTAGGGACTGAGTGGGCGTAGAAGCCGCATGAGCACAGATCTGAATGGGCGTAGAAGCCGCTGCGTACCGTGCCAGAATGGGCGTAGAAGCCGTGTGAGCACAGATCCTGAATGGGCGAAGAAGCCGCTGCGTACCGTGCTGATGTGGACGCCTTAGCCGGAATTACGGCTTTTGAAGATATGATCAAATCTCTTGGAGAGATTTGCCACCATCTTATGCATTAAATACGGAGGCATGTTTTGAAGGTCTGCAGCCCTTCTGTGCACCCGTCGCAGAGACATGCCTTGAGAGAAACTGTCACCGCTCTGTGCAACTAGACGTGGAGACGTGCCTCGAGTCCCGTACGAAGTGCAGCTTTTGACGTGGCAGGCGGTTTGTCTGCTGAGGAGCGTAACACAGCTCATGTTTGCCTGTGTAAAACAGGGCGGCGTATTCCCTTGTACGCAAAAGAGCGGTTTATGCTGAGGGGACTCCAGTAAACGACGGTTCGGTGATGCTTTAACCAAATCCTCTGCATTAAATGTAGAGATCCGCCATCATACTGTGGGGCGCATCCCGAGGGGTCTGCCATCGTTTCCAGGGTAGCCGTGCAGCACCTTTTGTCAGGAGTCAGAGGTCAGATTCACTGCGTGACTTGACAGGTTCATTTCGGGGAAGATGAAGCATTCCTCGTACGCTATAACGCTGCTTCGAGAGCGGATAAGTTTTACGCCATAGAGGCGATGGAGAACTCTTTTTACACTGGAGCGGCCTGGACGTGCTGCACTTACGCGGATGGTCCTGTGAGCTTTATTCTTTACGCTGTATTTTGGCGAAAAAAACTCTATTGTACGCTCGATGGCTCTGAAGGCCTCCGTTCACGCTGCTCTGCATCAAGAGGCTGCGTAGCTCATCCCAGCGTATTTTTCATGCTTCCACAGTATCTAATATAGATATTAATAACAAGTGTTAGTAGTTATTGTCTATTATAGACCATTATGATATAGAAATTGACTAGTGGACCTAGTTAACCTAATTTGGCCTTAGACATGACCTAGAAGCCTCATATTTAGTTAGTTAATCATGCTCATCCTTTAATTCACCATATAACATTAATATTTGATATTAGGTATTTGTGACTCCATTTTGGGCATCGATCCTCACGCTTTGCTCAGGACCACATGCGAGTACATTATCTGACAGTTTTTATTATGTTGATTATTTCTATAATTCTAGTTGTATAGTATACTTGATTTTGACACTGTGGATACACGGGTTAGCATCATAGATACCTGTCATAAGGAGTCATGATTGGAATCCATCGTGCTAGCTGGGGATAGGGAAATATTAGCAGATTATGTGATCATACCCCACTTTACATGCATTATAGCTCACCCCACATATCACGTAGGGTGTAGCCTGACCATTTACATGCCTCATAGCCTATTATATATGATTAGCCTGACTATTGCTCGCATCATAGATAACCAGATGGTTATCCTGACCTCACATGTATCATAGCCAATCATATATAACAAGCCTGATCTCGTCCCAAGCCAATCACATAATAAACTGATATTTCAAACACTTAGCTAGATATTTTATTTCTTTATTTCTAGTTCACTTATTCTAGCATTCACATATTTCTATTCATTGCTAGTTTGTACTATTGCTGATTACATATTCTTCAGTATTCCATATTTCTAGTATTTCTTCATCTTGTATATTTTCTTACACTGTATTATAATTTTGTTAATATAAATAAAACTGTTGTTTAGTGCTTGTGCTTCACTCCAATCATGACTGGATAACATTTTTCAGAGGACCTGGAGGACTTCTGTCCTACTCAATATGGCCCAGGTGTAGAGGGAGACTACATACCAGAGATCCTAGAGGAGTCACTCTCCTTGGAGGAGACACCACCCACAGTCATCTAGACAGTTCTACCTATGTATTATTTGTTCTAAAACTTGAGACTTGGATTGTAATATGTTGAGACTTTTGTTTAGACTATTTATGTTGGACAACTAGACTCTAGATTACTGTTGTATTTTGGTTGTTGTGCTTGACTTATGTCAGTACTTCCTTATCTTTATATCTTATCGTGCCATATATTTTCTATAATTTTTGTGATTGAGTATATTATGAATTGTTGATCAATGCATTATTCATTGTCCTTCTTATGGAGTTGAGATCATTGACAGGTTATCTTGTGAGTTATATTTAGTAGTATTGAGACCTAGACAGCATTCTACCGCCGATGCTGCAGCGTAGGCTGGACGTACCCATGACTCATGTCCAAATTCCGGGTGCGGATCATGACACTTTTTTAGTGGTGGCCCATGCAGGTCTAGATTCGTAATTAGAGCGATGTTGTAGTAGTGCTCACTTAGAGTATTGCTATGAGCCTGCTTTAAGAAATAGGATTTAGGATGAGAGTATGCTCAATCACAATTAGGAAACTTCTAATCTTTATAATATTAATCTGAATAATTGCTTCCTTTAAAATTTTACTGTCCTTCCTAGATGATATCGTATCTATTACCTTAATTAATTCTTTTCGGCCTGTCTTCAGGATGCCGCCGAAGACTAGGTCTTTGAGATTGGGACCATCAGCTTCAGAGAGGTCTGCCATATCTTGACCTGACGGACAGACATCTGGAGTTCCTCCTACATCTCATGTTCATGTGGGAGTATCTGCAGTTTTTGGGGGTCCTCCTCCCCCACATGTTCCAAGGGTTGCCCCAGCTGTATCGGAGCACCTTCCTCCACCACCAACTTTGTTTCCCGGAGATATGCCCGTTGATCGGGCACAGATGTTCGCGCTGATCCAGGGCATGGTAGATGCTCATAGGACGTCAACGGAGGCTCAGCGAGTCCAGGCTGAGGCTCAAAGGGTGCAAGCAGAGGCACACTAGGCACAGACGGAGCTGATGAGAGAGAGCATGGAGAATGCTCATCAGGTGGCTCTCCAGGATGTGGAGCGAGTTGCACAGCACCAGCAACATCCTGGCCAGCAGCACCAGAGGACGGGTACTATAGTGGACTTCAAGAGGATGATGCCTCTGGAGTTTAAGGGCATAGAGGGGATACTCTACGCTGACGACTGGCTAGAGTATATAGAGAGAAACTTGCCCGTTTTCCTTTTAACGGAGGCCTGAAACTCCTTGAAAGTGGGGAGCACCTAATCCTTGGTCTTTAAGGCATAGACCCAAACCTTCCTAGAACAATCATCAATAAAATTTATAAACTAAGAAGAACCACCAATATATTTTACCTTCATAGGAACGCAGACATCCTAGTGAATCAACTCAAGCAACATCGTCTTCCTTGAACTTGGGTGACTTTGGAAAGATACCCTATTTTGCTTCGCTACCAAACAGTACATGCACCTCTCCAGCTTTGTAGACTCGATCCTAGAATCACCTTCCTATTCACCAAGTAGCTCATCCCCTTCTCGTTGATGTGGCTGAGCCACCTGTGCCACAACTCGGTAGATGCATCAGTAGATGTGTTCACCTCATGTGCCCCATGTGCTCTGTCTTCCATATAGTAAAGTCCGAACCTCTTCTTCCTCTGAAAATCATCATCGAACCTCTGGAAAGATTTCACTGACTGTTCCCGAAGAGATTGAAGAAATCTTCGTCATCCAAGCTTCCAACCGACACTAGGTTGAAACGGATATCAGGGACATAACGAACATCTTTCAGAACTATAACTGCACACGTCTTTATCCTCAAATGTACATCTCCAATGGCAATTGCCTTCGACACATCTCTATTGCCTATCTTCAACACTCTACAGTCGCTTATTGTGTAAGTAGAAAATAGTGCCATATTGTGAGATACGTGCGTTGAAGCACCTGAGTCCACCAGCCAAAATTGTCATCGCAGGCGAGGTTCATAACTACCGTACCACCTGCAATAATCATATCGCCTCTATGTGTCGAGGCCACCGTTGTAGTGTTATCGCCCTGCTTCCCCTTGTCGCCCCTTTTCTCTCTCTTCCAAGCGAAATAGTTCTGCTTGATGTGGCCCTTCTTGCCAAAATGGTAATACTCTGAGTCCTTGTACCGACCCTTGGACCTTTTCCTGCTTTTGTCTCTGCCACCGTCTGGACCCCTGCTTTTACCCCTTCCGCGGCTCTCTGAAATAAGCACCTCTGAGTGGGATATGTCTTGAGTATTAGTGTTGACTGTTATGAGTGTGCCATAATAGGAGAGTACCATAAGTGTACATGAGAGTATGAGGGAATAAGAATATATTATGCTAAGTAGTAAGACTTGTGTTACAGATAAAAGTAGGGCCTTGATGTGAGTAGATATGAGTGTACCAGTATATGACTAGTGATTGATCTATCACCTGATATTGAGGCCAGTGATGGGTTAGAAGCAATAGATGGAAGAGTGTCTAGAAATTGTGTACATGATGCACAGTGGGTGATGAGTGTCAGTGTGATGAGGTAATCTAATGATGAAGCTAGTGTTACTATACCAAGAGTGCTAGTATTTCTATATCAAGGATTAGTTGAGCAATATGCTAGTAACAATAAGTACCTCGTGTGATAATATTAGATTGGTGTATCAGTTAATATGGATAAAAAATCATTGGAAGTAATAGTTCAAGTAATCCAGACAGCATAAATTTTAGTACACAGTTTAGGGATGTAGATAATTGGTGTATTTGTATGTACCTTGAGTGTTAGAGACTGTGAGTATATATATCTATACTTAGATAGTTGTGGGTAAGAAATATATATCAGTGTATGAGTGGTTGATGTGCATGTGTAAGGATCTGCTGGCTTGAGCATACCTGAGATGGCACTGCAAACTGATTTGGGTGTCCATCTAGAGTTGTATTAGAGGGAGTAGTACTTAGTATGGTGTGTTGCACTTGGTGTGCACTTGAGTGATAAGAACAACTAGTATAAACAATTGCAGTAGGTAAGAGAGCTAGCAGTGGGTGTGCTTGTAGTAGAAACAGTAGCACCAAAGGGATAGGGGTATCAAACTTTGGATGCATCAAGGTTCTTGGTATCAAATTTTGGTATCAATAGACAGGTGTGTGCAATGTGGATGTATCCATGGATATCTTGTGGACTAGTGATTAGTTGATGTGGGTATCAGTGTATGGGAATAGGAATTAGTGAGTGAATGTGTCAGAGTTAAGTGTATGATAGAGGATGAAGGTGTGTCCAGGTGATGCATATCATAGTGTTTAAGTATATCAGAGTGTTGAGTGCATCACATATATCAGGATGTTTGGGGATAATTAAGTGATGCCATAGTTGAGAGTGTGGGTCTGGTACAACACAAACCTGTGTAAATATTTGAGCATCAGAGCACAAGTTTGAGGTATAACTCTTTGTTTGATTGTATGTTCTTGTGCTAGTTTAATTCAATTTCGAAGATGGATTTTTTTAAAGGAGAGTAGACTTGTCACTACCACATTCTAAAATAGGGGTATTTTTGTCATTTTTATTTATTATAAGTATTGTGTATATTTTATTTTATAAATAATTGCATGATATATATATATATATATATATATATATATATATATATATATATAGTGTTCATTAATGCATGGGTTAGTGCTAGATGAATCCTTGACCAAAATATAGGATCATGGATTTTAATTAGTATTTTTGGGATTAATTATTGGGGGTTATAATTCATTACCGTGATTTTATTCAATTATTGTACCTTACCGTTGCTTCGATATTTGGAGCGCTACACTAGTTTTTGCCTTCCAATAAATTTTACACCCTTGTCCTAGACGTGCCAGTCTTCCATTCTGACCTTTGTGTAACTCATAAATACCCTCTCTTGTGCTTCATTTTAGTCGCACAATATTCGTCGCAGACGTTATTTTTAAATACCAATAAATCCAACTTTGCATCCTTGTCCATTCCAATCGAAATTGGAGACACATTCTCGACCCATTTTGTGCAACCCAAATTATGATAATATTTTATTCTGAGTCTTCTACGTCCATGATACTTGTGTCCCACCTAATTTTAATCCTATGCACTTCCAATTAATTTAAGAACACAATTTATATTAATTTTAATTAAATTGGTGTAAAGATCCAACTTAACCCAAAACTAGACCCAACACCAAGCCAAACCGCCATTCACACCCTCAAGGTTCATACTAAATATATACACCCTTTTTTAGCCACTACATCACATCAAACATGGTGATTTTTCTCATCCAATCCCAAAACCCCACTTTTGTGCAATTTTTTAATTATTGGGGACTTTTATGCAAAAGTGCAGTGAGGTGTCCACCTTCCATTGGACCCAACACATGAAGAAACACTTTCCTTCCCTCTTTGACCGGTCACATGTATTTTTCTAATTTTTTTGGAGTGTGCAACACTCAAACCTCTCCCTCCTAGCCATCCTAGCCCTCCATTCAAACCAACACCATCTCCACCATCCAATTTCCTTCATGTAAAAGCCTACCCCATCCCAAGGAGTACATAGCCTACCCTAATCCCTAGGTAATTATCATCCTCTTCTCCATCCTACATAAAAACTCATTCTCCATTATTCTCATCACCATCAACCAATACTAAAAACCCTAAACCAAACCCCACGACCATCACCTTCTTCCTCCCAACCGGCCATCACCCTTCCCGAGCAGTCGACTCCTCCGTCAACATTAACTGTCGAGCAGCGGCCACCCACGATAGTCCGCAACCACCCCATCACCACCAATATATAGCAGCCACCCTGCACCGTCGGATCATCGACTCCCTCGACCTGTTCACCGCCGCACCATCGACAACACCCTTGACTCCTTTTCCCCGACTTTCCCTCACCCCACGGCCATCAGCCCCGGCCACACGAACCCGACCTCATCATCACCACCACCGTCACGATCACCACACGACCCTGTCCTTGTCACAGCAACCATCGACTTTATCTCCTCCTCCTCGACTCATCATCATCACCACCGGATCGACATTATCATCACCATCACCTTCGTTCTTCGCTGACAGAACAGCCTCCATCCTGACTTCACGCCCCTCACCGGAGCACCACCCCTCCTCACCGTCTCGACTATACCCACGACATCATCATCATCATCATTATCATCATCACCATCACGCCGGAATATCCCCAATCCCGACTTCCTTATGCCGGACCACCATTCCACAGCACCCTCGACCACTTAACCACCATCCCCGGTCACGACAATACCACCACCGAATCATCTCCCCCATCTCACCTCGCCGGAGCCCAAGTAGCCGATCCCGGCCATCACCACCGCAACAACACCCACCACCATCTCCGGTCAGCGTCACCTTCCTCGGTCATGTGCACGCCAAGGTTCAAAACTTACCTTTTCTTTCATGTTGTGTGTGTGCTTGTGTGAATAGTAATTAGGGTTAGCATATTACTTTATGGGAGTTTGTTAGATATGATTGCAAGATACTGTGTTGGAAAACCTAATAACTAGTATGTGTATATGTGCATGTGTGTATGGTATTTAGGTTTATATATTACATTATGGTAATTGTTTATTAGTATTAGTGGTGGGTATCCCATATTTATATATGACTATATGACCCTGAGTGCTAGTGAACTGTCTGCCTGGTGTACACTAACATACTAGCTTAGACATGTGTTAGTGTTAGTTGATTGTCTTGTTATGCACAATATTCGAGGACATGACACCTGTGCCTTTAGACGTGCACACTTGACCCTGCTAGTTGACCAGTTATCACCCCTAGCATAGTTTCTGAGTTCAGTATAATTATATTTGTGTGTGTGCTAGTGTAACGGCTGATGCTATATTATTATATTATAAATATAGGACCATTGGATCGTCTTGCGAGACTTCAGGAGCAGGATATTGGTATTGCCAGCTCAGGACCACAGACGAGTATATTCTCTGACAGTTTTTATTATGTTGATCATCTCTATGATTCTAGTTTTATAGCGTACTTGATTCTGACACTATGGATACACGGGTTAGCATCATCGATACATGTCACGAGGAGTCGTGATTGGAATCCATTGTGATAGCTGGGGGATAGGGAAATATTAGCAGATTGTGTGATCATACCCTACTTTACAGGCATCATAGCTCACCCCTCACATTACGTTGGGTATAGCTTGACCATTTACATGCCTCATAGTCTATTATATATGATTAGCCTGACTATTGCTCGCATCATAGCTAATCAGATGGTTAGCCTGACCTCACATGAATCATAGCCAATCATATATAACAAGTCTGATCTTGTCCCAAGTCGATCACATGATAGATTGATATTTCAAACACTTAGTTAGATATTATATTTCTGTATTTACAGTTCATTGTTCTAGCATTCATCTATATTTTGTTCATTGCTGGTTGCGCTATTGCTGATTATATATTCTCCAGTATTTTATTATCTCCAGTATTTCTTATTTTTAGTATTTATCTTTATCTTGTATTTCTTTACACTGTATTATAGTTTTTGTCAATATAAATGGAACTGATGTTTGTGCTTGTACTTCGCTCCAATCCTGACTGGATAATATTTTTTCAGAGGACCTTGAGGACTTCTGTCTTACACACTATGGGCCAGGTGTAGAGGGAGACTACATACCAGAGATCTTAGAGAAGTCCCTCCCGTTAGAGGAGACACCACCTACAGTTATTTAGACAGTTATATCTATGCATCATTTGTTCTAAACTTGAGACTTGGACTGTATTTATGATGAGACTTTTGTTGAGACTATTTGTGTTGGTCAGCTAGATTATAGACTTGTGCTGTATTTTGTTGTTGTGCTTGACTATGTCAGTACTCCTTATCTTTTTATTCCATCGTGACATTTATTTCTTATAGCTATTGTGATTGAGTATATACTATGGATTGTTGAGAAATGTATTATTCATTGTCCTCCTTATGAAGTTGAGATCATTGACAGGTTGTGAGTTATTTTTAGTAGTATTGAGACCTAGACAACGTTCTACCGTCGATGCTGCGGCGTAGGCTGGACGTACCCACGGCTCATGCCCAAATTCTGGGTGCAGGTCGTGACAATAGTATATATATATATATATATATATATATATATATATATATATATATATATATATATATATATATATATATATATATATATCAATAATCAACCTGTAGTATGGTGTGTGTCTCCCCACCCAATGTAACCTCACGTCTCATGTCCACAATATCTCATGTCCATAACACGCAAGATCATGACCTCTAGCTAGTGCAACGAGTCATAATAATATTCATATAATATGCATGTCTTATATCACGAATCATGTAAGCCTATACAGAATTACCATGAATAACTCAAGAAAGATTATGTCACATGAAACAGTGTCAAGTATCCTAGGGTATGGCGTACTTGGTAAAGTAAGCACGTAAAAATAGGATCGTGGGATCAACTCTCTATGTTTCTTGGATCGTGGGATCAACGTAAAAATAGGATCGTGTTACACGACTCCGCGTATGGCGTCGACACCCAAATCTTGTTCAGACGCTAAGCAACATCTCACGGTCCTAGGGCAAACACATACATCACACATATCAAATAACTATAATAACTAAATAAGATAAAGGCAATAAACTGTGATACATCATGGCAAGGTACACTTGCCTAGATTCTGAACTCCGTCAACTGCTCCTGGAAAAGTAAAATCTTCACGTACACCTCTGGATGCTGAAACAAACATCACCAATATTCTCAGAATACTTGAAATAGCTAGTATTGACTACTTATAAGTCCAATTTGGACACAGGGACAAAATTGACAGTTTGGGTCAAAGTGGGGTCCACATGTGGCTCACTTCACACAGAAAAATGTGTCAAAGACAAAGTTCTCCAAATTTATCAAACTTAGTGTCTACAAGTCCAGAACGATGATACGAACCCAACGGAATGTCCAGAACTGGATTCCGATGAGCTGATCACGAAATCGTTTATCATGTAGAACCGTAGGGCCCGCAAAATAATGTTTTATCAACGTTCTCAGAATAGAACTAAACTTGGGTCACAGGACCAACGTAACGCTGCGAATCCGATGGTACAAGTTTTGTTGCAAAACGACAAGCACACACGAAGTTATGGTGAGTGCCAGAATAGGTCGATACGATATTTTTTGGTGGATATATGTTGATTCTGGTGTGCACGCACATCCAAGTTCCACGAAAGCTCACACGTCCGTGTTTATGATACGCACCTTTAAGTGCAACTCACACACAATAAAGTCACCTCGTTTGGCAGAACGCACCCTGTATCACGAGATTTTGGGTATTTTAAAAACAAGTTTTTGGTCGTTTTGGAACAAGAATAATTTAACCATTAAAACAAACTAATAAAAACTCCAACAAAATCTTGGTTATATTGTGAAAAAGTTCTTTCAATTATATTTTGAAAATAATTAACGAGTTTGTGACAAATTGGACATGAACAGGGGTACTTGGACTGAATTTCTGAACTATTTTCGAACAGTTTTTCGGCCAACTTTCGATCGGTTTTTTGATCAAATCGGGGTGCCTAAATTCGTTCCACTTGAAAAAAAATCCCAGAGGGTTAGGCTGTGAACAAACCAGCGAAGACGAGACGCAAATCGGACGAGTGAGGAGGGCAGAGGCTGCGTGCGAAGGATGGACCGCAAGGCGCTGTTACTGCTGCTGTTGCTGGCAGACTGCGGCACGGCGGAGGCGTGGCTGATGGGTTAGGGTTAGGGTTCATGCATATATATATATATATATATATATATATATATATATATATATGAGGGGGAGGGTGGTTCCTGTGCGCACGGGGGGGGGGGGGGGGTTGTTAGTGGGTTTAGGCTAATGGGTTTTGGGTTATGGGTTTGGGTTTAGGTTTTAATTCTATTAATTAATCTCTCTCTCTCTCTCTCTCTCTCTCTCTCTATATATATATATATATATATATATATATATATATATATATATATATATATATATATATATATATATGGCCATTTAAAAATAGTTTTGTACCTCAATAAATTCCAAAAAAATTATACAATACACTATTTATAGTTATACACCCAACTATATATTTTTTGCGTAATATTAATAATTAATTAAATACACATAATTATAAATTCATGAATATTATATATTATAATTAGCTAAAAATAAATAAAAATTTCTCTTAATCACAAAAATTTTAGAATACCAAAAATATTAAATTCTAAAAATTAGGGTTCTTACAATCTACCCAACTTATAAAAATTTCTTCCTCGAAATTAAAAATAAACATAGTAGAAATTTTTTAGTTAAGAAGGTTGCACTAAAGATGGGGACGCAGTTACCAAATGGAGTCCTAATTTGACATCGCTCTCAAATAATAAGGGTACGCTTACTCAAGGCTCTACCCAACTTATAAGGATGAAGTTGCCCGAAGAAACTATAGTCATGATCATATTTCTAAAGATTTTTAGTAAGTCTAACTTCAAGGAGGAACTCAAGATGGTAAGAATTTTGTGACCGTTGTCACAGCCTATCAAAGAAAATCTATATACTACCATGGCGTTAATTAGTCAATAACTCTGTAAAGAAAGTTTTACCAGTTCTCCTTGCTTCTAATTAGGTCATGAGTCTATAAGACAATAGAAATTACCATAGCCAAATACAACTAGGGTGAGATGGTACCAAGAAGTTGTTCATTGCATATCATAGATGCCGATGAATGATTCAGCAATAAGCATCAAAAGGTGATATAACTCATTAAGGTGTTTTGTATTGTGTAAAGAGTACAAAGGTTCAATTTAATGCAACACAAGTGTCATGGACGTAGGTTGACATGAATGGGATACGAGTATATTAGTGGTTGGGATATTTGGGTTGCCTATGTATAATTTAATTCAATTACAACGGAGTTGGCTATAGGGTTTAGGAGGAGATATGCTACGAATGTTGTGGGGTCTATATGGAGCATGGGTGTATATATTTAGAAGTAATAGTTGTGTCATCAGTGAGTAGGTTCCAGTTAGGCTCATGAATATCAAGGTTACCGGAAGAATTGAGTCGGCGTTGAGTATTAAAATCGACCGCAACAAAAAAATGATATATATGTGTCATTTGTGTGTACAATTGCGTCGTGAATATCGTATGACTAAAATAAAATATGGGAAGGCCAGTTTGTGAGTGATAGTCATGTCATAGGTGTAGAGTGACTAGTCTAGGTCATAAGGGACAAGTTGTTGGAAAAGAAATGATAGTTTTGTGCTCCAAATATCCGAGCCACAACAAAGGGTATCAAGAATACAAAAATTAAATGGATATTTTAATCCGTTTGAGATTAACCTAATTAACACCAAAATAAATTTAAATTTACCCTAAATTTCTAAAAATAACCCTACACTAAAACCAGGGGCTATGATCTACCCAACTTATAAAAATTTAGTTGGTATCCAAAACTAAGGTCATGGTCTTGCTAACATAATTTCTGGAATGGCCTATTTTCTAAATAAGGTTACAAGAATTCTAGGATTTGCTGGCCATAATCAAGTATTTTCTAGAGGAACCTGGAAAGTATCAGAGTGTAATTGATCAACAACTTTATAACAGAAATTACTACCCATCCATTACTGCTCTTATATAGGTCAAGCTTCTACAAGGCAGAAGAAATGATTGAGTCAGATCTAACTAAAGCAAGGTGGTAGATGTAGTTTCCCGCTCCACGTAGGAACTATGTACAAGTGATAACGCCTTGCTTGCTCGAACGGAAGTCTTCTCGGAGAGTTCCTGACCGATTGATCAAAGTGAGTGGGCAGAACTGCATTCTCTGATTCTTGCACGACTTAATAATGAATCTGAGTTTTTGAATGCTTGTTTGCTTAAGAAGATTATTTCATAAGAAGAATGATAGAACCGACTCAGCATGCTAATAAGAGAACTCACATAGCTTGTTATTGAAACGAATCTACTGCCTAACTAGAGAATATGTATGCTTGTCAGAATGAGATTGAATCATTGCTATGCTAATGAGATATAAGAAATATTCCATGCTTAGTTACACCGACACAGCTCAAACGAACCCTTGCTATGCTAAGAAAGATAAGTAAATAGATCGCTTGAATATGTCCCTTTGAATATGCTAAGAAAGAGATAGTTATTTTATGTTAGATTTAAAATCAACCATGCTTGCCACTATATATTTCGTTTGTCTGTTTGCTATATCGAACTGCTAAGTAAAAATGTGTGAGTGCAGTGACTAATAGTATGCCCTGAGGATACGGCTCGCAAGGGTCTAGTGGGGTGTGCTATTAGATATGTGAATTGTGTGCTTCGTCTGAGAAAGATATGCTTCATTTGATAAGATGTGTTTTGCTAAGACCGCATATAATTTGCTTGATCATTGTTTTGCTTGCACTATATGTTTATGTCATTGCATTGGTCTCAGAAAACTTATGCACAAGGTCTTGTCTCTCGAACGATTCCTGGGATACTGGGAATCGCTCGGTCCGAAATATATTTTTGGATCGCCCTGAGGTGTACGGATCGTAAGGATCTAGTGGGGTGTTCTATTAGATATGTGAATTCTGTGCTTCGTCTGAGAAAGATATGCTTCGTTTGATAAGATATATTTTGCTAAGACCGTATATGTTTTGCTTGATTATTATTTTGCTTTTACTATGTGTTTATGTCATTGTATTGGTCTCGAACAACTTGTGCACAAGGTCTTGTCTCTCGAACGATTCCTGGGGCACTGGGAATCGCTTGGTCCGGATGAAATTTTTGGATTGCCCTGAGGTGTACGGCTCGTAAGGGTCTAGTGGGGCGATATATCTGTTAGTGTTGTGCGAAACCCATGATGTCAGAGCTGCTTGCACTCGGGTGTGTTGGTGAAGAGCTGAACCTTGGGTCACAGCTGCCGACACCTGCGCGTGTCTGTGAAGAGCTGAACCTTGGACAACCGCTGTTAATCATGGGGCTACCCATGGACCGTCATATAGATAGGACGCATGTTAGGTTTACCTTCTTACATACCTATCGATTGATGACACCAGATTGATTCATAAGTTTTTCCGTATGTGTATATTATGGCTAACTTGTGTGTCTGCTGCAGGGATAACCGTTCGACCGTGGGTAAGAAATACAATGAGTTTATGAGTAGCCTGCTTGTTCATTTTGTCTGCATCATAGAGATTATCTGTTAGTGCTTCATGCATTGCGTCGATCAGACAATGACTATTAGTGCAGAGCTGAACCTCGGTCATAACTGCTAATAGGATCAGAATATGAGTTATTGGTTAGCTGGATTACCGCTACCGATCCTGAGTTTCTCGGAGACCGAAATCATATAGATGTTTCTGCTTGTGTGCTTGAAAGAATGATAGTCCACTAAAAGTTTGCTTTGATTTGAGATATTTTAGTCCATTATAAACTTTGCCCCAAGAGTTAGATTTGATGCATAATATATGTTGCGCACTACACGATAGAGCATTGTCCCGATTCGTATACTTATAGTTTGAATATGCAAAACTGTTTCAAAGTTATGTTTCAAAAGATGTAATCTGACTATATTTCTGAGCTGCATGAAATAAACTTAGGTAAAGTAGCAAGATCACTAGTAATGCAATGTTTTGCCACATGATTACTTAGTATGGATTTCAGGGGGGTGTAGCTTCTGTTCAGTTGTTTATACTCATCAGTACTTATAAAAGTGCTGACCTACCAACAGTATTGTTTGTTCTCAGGTGCTTGTCCGTCCGAGGAAGCGATAGCCGTACCTCATCCCAAGGAACCGGAAATCTGGAGTCGATGTCTTGAGCCGTATCAAGTTTGAGCTGCTTTTATATAGAGGGACATGATATATGAAATGGTGTCATTGTAATCGAGAGAAAGAGTGCTTGAGCGAACTATAACCTCGGCCATGCGCCGCTCGTAACACTTGTGAATATCAATACAAGAGCATATTTTTATATGCCATTGTGTTCTTTACTTTTCTGTAATATCTGTGCCGCTGCTTCAGTATTGAATAGCTTACTTGCCCTTGTTCAAAGCTTTGGCCTTGTGCAAGTATATTTTAGGCTTGCACGGCATCACGCCCGTGCGAGGACGATCGGTTCCTTAGGAACCAGAGCAAGGACGAACGGCCCTACGGGACCGAGGCGTGACATAGTGGTATCAGAGCAACTCGATTCTTTGCCCATTCTATTGCCTCTGACTCTGAGTTGTAATTGTGTTGCAATGAACGTTCCATACAATAAGTCCAAAGATATTCTCAAAGATGTGCGCACAAATTTTTTGGATTTATTTTCATTGCTTGAGATGTGATTTGTGATTTCTGGATTTGCTGAGTTTTGATTAAGGATGGTGAGGGATGAGGACTATCGCTGCTCTGTGTTTTCGTGAGTTTCTCCTTGAGTTTCGAGGACAAAACTCTTTGTTGGTGGGTAAGTATGTAGTGCCTCGCTCCGCATAGGTACTATGTACTAGTGATATCGCCTTGCTTGCTCGAACGGAAGTCTTCTCGGAGAGTTCCTGACCGACTGATCAAAGTGAGTGTGCAGAACTGCATTCTCTGATTCTTGCACGACTTAATAATGAATCTGAGTTTTTGAATGCTTATTTGCTTAAGAAGATTGTTTCATAAGAAGAATGATAGAACCGATTCAGCATGCTAATAAGAGAACTCACATAGCTTGTTATTGAAACGAATCTGCTACCTAACTAGAGAATATGTATGCTTGTCAGAATGAGATCGAACTATTGCTATGCTAATGAGATATAAGAAATATTCCATGCTTAGTTATACCGACACAGGTCAAACGAACCCTTGCTATCCTAAGAAAGATAAGTGAATGGATCGCTTGAATATGTTCCTTTGAATATGCTAAGAAAGAGATAGTTATTGCATGTTAGATTTGAAATCAACCGTGCTTGCCACTATATATTTTGTTTGTCTGTTTGCTATATTGAACTGCTAAGTGAAAATGTGTGAGTGCAGTGACTAATAGTACGCCTTGAGGATACGGCTCACGATGGTCTAGTGGGGTGTGCTATTAGATATGTGAATTGTGTGCTTCGTCTGAGAAAGATATGCTTTGTTTGATAAGATGTGTTTTGCTAAGACCGCATATATTTTGCTTGATCATTGTTTTGCTTGCACTATGTGTTTATGTCATTACATTAGTCTCGAAAAACTTGTGCACAAGGTCTTGTCTCTCGAACGATTCCTGGGGCACTGGGAATCGCTCGGTCCGGAAGAGATTTTTGGATTGCCCTGAGGTGTACGGCTCGTAAGGGTCTAGTGGGGCGATATGTCTGTTAGTGTTGTGCGAAACCATAATGTCAGAGTTGCTTGCACTCGGGTGTGTTGGTGAAGAGCTGAACCTTGGGTCACAGCTGCCGACACCTGTGAGTGCCTGTGAATAGCTGAACCTTGGACAACCGATGTTAATCATGGGGCTACCCATGGACCGTCATATAGATAGGGCGCATGTTAGGTTTACCTTCTTGCATACCTATCGATTGATGACACCAGATTGATTCATAAGTTTGTCCGTATGTGTATATTATGGCTAACTTGTGTGTCTGCTGCAGGGATAACCGTTCGGCCGTGGGTAAGAAATACAATGAGTTTATGTGTAGCCTGCTTGTTCATTTTGTCTGCATCGCAGAGATTATCTGTTAGTGCTTTATGCATTGTATCGGTCAGACAATGACTATTAGTGCAGAGCTGAACCTCGGTCACAACTGCTAATAGGGTCAGAATATGAGTCATTGGTTAGCTGGATTACCGCTATCGATCCTGAGTTTCTCGGGAACCAAAATCATATAGATGTTTCTGCTTGTGTGCTTGAAAGAATGATAGTCCACTAAAAGTTTGCTTTAATTTAAGATATTTCAGTCCATTATGAACTTTGCCCCAAGAGTTAGATTTGATGCACAATACATGTTGCGCACTGCACGATAGAGCATTATCCCGATTCGTATGCTTATAGTTTGAATATGCAAAACTGTTTTAAAGTTATGTTTTCAAAAGATGTAATCTGACTATATTTCTGAGCTGCATGAAATAAACTTAGGTAAAGTAGCAAGATCACTAGTAATGCAATATTTTGCCACATGATTACTTAGTGTGGGTTTCAGGGGGTATAGCTTCTGTTCAGTTGTTTATACTCACCAGTACTTATAAAAGTGCTGACCCACCAACATTATTGTTTGTTCTCGGGTGCTTGTCCGTCCGAGGAAGCGATAGCCGTGCCTCATCCCAAGGAACCAGAAATCTGGAGTCGATGCCTTGAGCCGTATCAAGTTTGAGCTGCTTTTATATAGAGGGACATGATGTATGGAACGGTGTTATTGTAATCGAGAGAAAGAGTGCTTGAGCGAACTATAATCTCGACCATGCGCCGCTCGTAACACTTGTGAATATCAATAAAAGAGCATATTTTCATATGCCATTGTGTTCTTTACTTTTCTGCAATATGTGTGCCGCAGCTTCAGTATTGAATAGCTTACTTGCCCTTGTTCAAAGATTTGGCCTTGTGCAAGTATATTTTAGGCTTGTACGGCATCACGCCCGTGCGAGGACGATCGGTTCCGTAGGAACCAGAGCGAGGACGAATGGCCCTACGGGACCGGGGCATGACATAGTGGTATCAGAGCAACTCGATTCTTTGCCCATTCCGTTGCCTCCGACTCTAAGTTGTGATTGTATTGCAATGAATGTTCCATACAATAAGTCCATAGATATTCTCAAAGATGCGCGCAAAATTTTTCTGGATTTGTTTTTATTGCTTGAGATATGATTTGTGATTTCTGGATTTGCTGAGTTTTGATTAAGGATGGTGAGGGATGAGGACTATCGCTGCTCTGTGTTTTCGTGAGATTCTCCTTGAGTTTCGAGGACGAAACTCTTTGTTGGTGGGTAAGTATGTAGTGCCCCGCTCCGCATAGGCACTATGTACTAGTGATATCGCCTTGCTTGCTCGAACGGAAGTCTTCTCGGAGAATTCCTGACCGATTGATCAAAGCGAGTGGGCAGAACTGCATTCTCTGATTCTTGTGCGACTTAATAATGAATCTTAGTTTTTGAATGCTTGTTTGCTTAAGAAGATTATTTCATAAGAAGAATGATAGAACTGACTCAGCATGCTAATAAGAGAACTCACATAGCTTGTTACTGAAACGAATCTGCGGCCTAACTAGAGAATATGTATGCTTGTCAGAATGATATTAAACTATTGCTATGCTAATGAGATATAAGAAATGTTCCATGCTTAGTTACACCGACACAGGTCAAACAAACCCTTGCTATGCTAAGAAAGATAAGTAAATGGATCGCTTGAATATGCCCTTTTGAATATGCTAAGAAAGAGATAGTTATTGCATGTTAGATTTAAAATCAACCGTGCTTGCCACTATATATTTTGTTTGTCTGTTTGCTATATCGAACTGCTAAGTAAAAATGTGTGAGTGCAGTGACTAATAGTACACCCTGAGGATACGGCTCGCAATGGTCTAGTGGGGTGTACTATTAGATATGTGAATTGTGTGCTTCGTTTGAGAAAGATATGCTTCGTTTGATAAGATGTGTTTGCTAAGACCGCATATATTTTGCTTGATCATTGTTTTGCTTACACTATGTATTTATGTCATTGCATCGGTCTCGGACAACTTGTGCACAAGGTCTTGTCTCTCGAACGATTCCTGGGGCATTGTGAATCGCTCGGTCCGAAATATATTTTTGGATCGCCCTGAGGTGTACGGATCGCAAGGGTCTAGTGGGGTGTGCTATTAGATATGTGAATTGTGTGCTTCGTCTAAGAAAGATATGCTTCGTTTGATAAGATGTGTTTTGCTAAGACCGCATATGTTTTGCTCGATCATTGTTTTGCTTGCAATATGTGTTTATGTCATTGCATTAGTCTCGGATAACTTGTGCATAAGGTCTTGTCTCTCGAACGATTCCTGGGACACTGGGAATCACTCGGTCTGGAAGAGATTTTTGGATCGCCCTGAGGTGTACGGCTCGCAAGGGTCTAGTGGAGCGATATGTCTGTTAGTGTTGTGCGAAACCCATGATGTCATAGCTGCTTGCACTCGGGTGTGTTGGTGAAGAGCTGAACCTTGGGTCACAGCTGCCGACACCCACGTGTGCCAGTGAAGAGCTAAACCTTGGACAACCATTGCTAATCATGGGGCTACCCGTGGACCGTCATATAGATAGGGCGCATGCTAGGTTTACCTTCTTTCATACCTATCGATTGATGACACCAGATTGATTCATAAGTTTGTCCGTATGTGTATATTATGGCTAACTTATGTGTCTGCTGCAGGGATAACCGTTCGGGCGTGGGTAAAAAATGCAATGAGTTTATGTGTATCCTGCTTGTTCATTTTGTCTGCATCATAGAGATTATCTGTTAGTGCTTCATGCATTGCATCGGTCAGAGAGTGACTATTAGTGCAGAGCTGAACCTCGGTCACAGCTGCTAATAGGATCAGAATGTGAGTCATTAGTTAGTTGGATTACCGCTACCGATCCTGAGTTTCTCGGAGACCGAAATCATATAGATGTTTCTGCTTGTGTGCTTGAAAGAATGATAGTCCACTAAACGTTTGCTTTGATTTGAGATGTTTCAGTCCATTATGAACTTTGCCCCAAGAGTTAGATTTGACGCACAATACATGTTAGGTACTGTACGATAGAGCACTGTCTCGATTCATATGCTTATAGTTTGAATATGCAAAACTGTTTCAAAGTTATGTTTTCAAAAGATGTAATTTGACTATAGTGCATGAAATGAACTTAGGTAAAAGTAGCAAGATCACTAGTAATGCAATATTTTGCTACATGATTACTTAGTGTGAGTTTCAGGGGGTGTAGCTTCTGTTCAGTTGTTTATACTCACTAGTACTTATAAAAGTGCTGACCCACCAACAATATTGTTTGTTCTCAGGTGCTTGTCCTTCCGAGGAAGCGATAGCCGTGCCTCATCCCAAGGAACCGAAAATCTGGAGTCGATGTCTTGAGCCGTATCGAGTTTGAGCTGCTTTTATATAGAGGGACATGATATATGGAACGGTGTCATTGTAATTGAGAGAAAGAGTGCTTGAGCGAACTGTAACCTCGACCATGCGCCGCTCGTAACACTTGTGAATATCAATAACAGAGCATATTTTCATATGCTACTTTTTTGCAATATGTGTGCCGCTGCTTCAGTATTGAATAGCTTACTTGCCCTTGTTCAAAGCTTTGGCCTTGTGTAAGCGTATTTTAGGCTTGCACAGCATCATGCCCGCGCGAGGAAGATCTGTTCCATAGGAACCAAAGCGAGGACAAACAGTCCTACGAGATCGGTGCGTGACAGTAGAGAGGCTTCGATCATTGATTGGCATTGATGACGAAGAGACCAAAATTCAGGCCACGATAAGAAGAATTTCTGCTAAGTCTACATGGTTGAATACGGTACGATTAGGCAGGTATTTGGAGAATCGAGTCATGGTGACTAGATCAAGGGGATTAGAGTAGAAAATAACTGATACGTATGGTGATATGTATATTAACACAATACCAACTAAGGGATTAATTTTGTAATTAAGGCACAACTAGGGAAAGAGGAAGGATCTACTCATTGTTATAATTAGAAAGATCGTTGTTGCAAAAAGTACGAGACCATATATGCAACACAAGATAAGAATTTGATAGGAAGGATAGGAATACAGTCGAGGGGGTAATACAACTAATCCTTAAACTCATTACTATATTCATTTAAGTTATATTTTATATAATCTCCCTCATACTATTGGCAACCTACTTCTGGCTATAGGTAAACAATATACGATCCTTACAACTTTGTCTTCCTCGCATATTAGTAGGTAAGGGTCTAAACTAAGCATGTACTTAGGTCTATCACTCATGACATACTATTCTCTAAGGACACTCTTCAATACTCGTCTAATCTTTAATTGGAATGCATACCCTTTTTTTATAACTTATTACATTTTATTATCTATCTTTCTGTACTGTTGTTCGTCTAATCTCTGCCATCTAAAAACTATCTTCCTTATGAGAATCTTTCGGCTAGACTACTACCCTATTACACAAGCATGATGTCATAGTTATCTTGGGTAAAAATTCTTCTAACTCAATAAGATGATAAGATTTCTAAAATCCAAAAATCCATAAGCTATGGCACATTGGAAATAGGTTCTCATCACCTACTAATAAGGATAGGTCCAACAAACTCATACCCTATTAGTCAAAAATCTAAATTCTGGCCCTAATCAGTTTACGTGTAAAACCACAATATTCATCTATCATTCCTATAAAACTTCTATCTTCCATTTACACTTCCCTACCATGTGTAAATATATAATCTAAGGGTCTTGTGATAATCCTCTACAGAATAACCATCAAGTTAGTATGCGATTTTGAACCAGTGTTTAATTTCTTGAAGTTTGTATTACTTCGAGACTGATCAACAATTTCTACTAACACTAAATTTTCAAAATTTCAAAAGTATTACAATTTATAAATACTAAAATTATTATCCCTCAAGTCCATATCACAATCCCTTCTCCTTGGATTATGCGACCATAATATCTTTTCCTTATCATTTATTTACTACGCACCTTCATATCTTTTTGGTATGTTAATCTTGTTTTCAACTTTTAAGCTTCACCAATCATGACCCAGTACTTTTCGTTTCGTATTATAGATCTTCTGGGCAACTACCGAGTGATAAAATCTTTAGTCCTTCCTAGATCCTTCTCTCAATTTAAAATGCTCAAGGTCAGGTACTCCTCGTGAATCTCTTTTTGTTATCATTCTACCTTCTTCACTTGAACCTGAGATTTCTCCTATTTTATTCCGTGTATACCCTTCATCCAAACTATATGGTTATCATCTTGTTATAGCTTGTCATCTATTATAGGAAATTCACTATATCTAACTCAAGACTATAACATCTATCAAAACTCTCATCCTTCAACATATTTGCTCTATCACAAATACTAGCTTATCTACCCAAGTAATCATGGGTGAACTCACTTGTTCAATTAACATTGACAAACCAAATAATCAAGTACATCTAATTTGATTTCGAAAGCTATACTTTAGTAATCGAGTTATCTAATTACTCAAATATTAGGTCTAGCAATCTACCTCTCTATTTAGTCCAGACTTATAGTCATCAATAATTTAAGGGGGTCATAAGATCTAGTTTTGATACTAAAAGTCACAAGACAACTAGATATTTAACCACTATAGCCTGTTACGTAAGGTCATAATACCATTTTTTGTATCACCATCATGGGCCACAACTAATTCCAGCATCTAGCTATGTATTCCATAAAGTATTCCAGTGCATTAGAATCAAACTCTTTCACTAAATTCTAATACTTCCAATTTAATGCTACCTTAAGCAAGGGCAAAGTTTTATTAGTTCTAGGCCTCTAATACTATATTCAATTCTCATGCTAACTGTAATCACCCTAAAATTTTCATAATTTTTAAAAATATTTTTCCGAGATTTTTCTGTAATTTTCAGGAATTAAAATAAGGTGTTTTGGTAATTAAATAATTTTTAAAATGCTAATATTTAATATTAAAATATGATGAAAATAAGATTTTATGGTGTAAAATGAAAAACTGGACTTAGGATAATTTTTCTGGTATTTATTGGGCCCCGAACCTATTTTTAAACACCTGAAAAGTATTTTTTTTAAAATTAACCCAAACCAAGCCCAGCCCAACCCAAACCAAGCCCAGCCCAGCCCGTTGGCTAACGGGTCGGGTCGGGTCTGCCAGACCCGAACCCGCCGCCCGACCCGACCCGGGGACCCATCTCCTCCCCCACGTCCAGAACCCCGACTTCCCCGCCGCTTTCTCCGCCACGTCGCCGACGACCCCCGCCCGCACCACGACCCCATGACCCCGGATCCCCTCCGCCTCACCCGGCCACCCCCGCGGGCTCTCCCCCTATAAAAACCCTACTCCTCTTCTTCTCCTCCCTCATCTCCCCCAATCCACCGAAACCCTAGCTCCGATGACTTCCTCCCAGTCGACGCCGCCTCCGGCCCCGCCCGCCGAGCTCCCCTCCAGAACCACCGCCTCCCTCTTTCCCAGCCGACCCGTCGAGCTCCCCTCCAGAACCCCCACCTCCCTCCTTCCCAGCCGACCCGCGCCGCCCCTCCGCTCCGCCTTGCCGGCGACCCGGCTCAGCCGACGAGCCGCCCGCAGCTCCGCCCATCCCCTCGTCGAGCCGCCCGGCCAGAATCCAACAACCCTAGGGCCACCGTGGACGCGGACACGACACAGGAACCTGTGCCCTAGTCAGGACACGTCCAGGACACAGAGACTCGACACGCGGACACGAGAAAATACAGTTTCTCGAGCCCTGTTCAGGTACTCTTTTCTCTCTCCTCGTAGTTCTGTTTTTCGTTCGGTCTGTTGCATCGCGAATCCTGCGTGACCCTCTCGGTGCCCGTGCAAACCGCTCGGGGCATCGCGTCCTGTGGCGATCGCGAACCGCGATCCAAAAACAGGAAAAATAATACCCCGTTTTACCCCGGAACTGAGTACGCCCCGCCAAATGGGACGACTTGGTCGCGTGTGGTCTTCATCGATACGTGCGCGTCGTTGATACGGGCGTGTGGAATTTCACAGAAGTTGATTTGGATGTGCGGGCACACCGGAATCAACGCATATCCGCGAACACCGTCCTGTATCCGTTATTTCTGGAATGCGTCATAACTTTTTGTACACACGTCGGATCGAAACGAAACTTGTGCCATCGGACTCGTAGCAATACGCTGGTCCTGTGACCCAAGTTTGGTTCGATTCTGAGAACGTTGACAAAATCACGTGTCGTGGGCCCCACAAGCTCCACTTGACAGGCGATTTTGTGACCGGCTCATCGGAATCCAATTCTGGAAGTTCCGTTGGGTTCGTATCAGCGTTCCTGACACTAAGTTGGATGAATTTGGAGACCGTTGATCCTGACACATTTTTCGGTGTAAAGCGGGCCCACATGCGGACCCCATTTTGACCCGAAATGGTCATTTTCGCCCCTGTGTCCAAATTGGACTCAAGGACAGGCGTTTCTAGCTATTTGATATCTTCTGAGCATGATGGTAATGTTTGTTTCAGCATCCGGAGACGTTTCTAGAAATTTCTCGAGTAACAGAACAATAGTTGGAAATCAAACATCAAGCAAGTGTACATTGCCAACTTGCAGTCTTTATTTCATATTACTTGTCTTAATTATAACTGTTGTACATGCTTAACCTAGGAACCGTGTGACGTACTTAGTGTCCGATTATAGTCGGGTGCCAACCCCGTATGCGGTGTTGGGTACGTCATCTAGAGATGGACATTTCGGACCCTTTAATCTCTCGTACTTGTCTTATCAAGTGCATTATAACCCAGGACACTTGATACTATACATTGACGGAATCTTCCTGAGATATTCATGGTGATTCTGTATAGGATACAGGACTTGACAGAGATATTTTATTCATAGACATTATATGACTTGTTGCATTAGCTATGATCCCGCTGACATGGACATGAGACATTATGATCATGATATGCGTGGTTACATTGGGTGGGGAGAGACACACAGGCTACAGGCTGATCTATATATATATCCACTACTATTGTGAGGTTGTAGACTCTCCAGCAGAGCTAGACCCTTTATGTGTTATTACTGCTACACAGAGCTTGTAGCAGTCTCAGCCTGAGTACTAGTGATGCTCTCACTTGTATTTCACATAGATGGTTACATACTTACCCTGTTTACTTCATTATTTGCTGCACTGCATTTATTTTTGGCTTGTATTATCTGTACCTTGTTATGTCCCCTGAGGACCTAGATCCGGATTATGTCCCCAGGATTAGCAGAGGAGCATTATCCCGAGGTTTACGGGACAGGAGCAGAAGCTGTAGCAGGACTTGATACTGGAGCAGAACCGAACCTCGAGGATGAGGTGACTGCTGAAGACTTTTCCTAAGTACCTAATTTCGTACTCAGTATTTACTTTATGTTAGACTCATTTGTTCCTGGTCTGTTGAACCAGTGTATTCAGACTTATGTCGGATTGTTTCCCCGACTGACTTGTTGAGACTTGTTGCTGATTTATATTTTATTATGCAGTTGATTTCATTTATCTTTTATGGATGAGATTAGTGTGGCATGTTGTAGTAGACCTTATTTTACAGTTTAAGTGTGCCCTGATAGATCCATTAAATTAGGTTATCCATCGGTGCGTACTGCTGGCCATTGCCACGTGTCCAGTCCCTCGGTATTTTGGGACTGGGGCGTGACATGGTTTTTATGGTGGCCCATGCAGGTCTACGACTAAATTGTTCGGTTTCAACGTAGGGACCGAGCAAGCCTGCAATAAGAGAGGATAAGTTATAGGATCTCATCCATTGTTTGAATCGTTTTTGGACTCTATGTCGAATTCAATTTAATTGCTTGAATTGTATCCTGTTTTGATTCCTCTGTGCGTTCTCATTATTTTCTTTTGATGCAGAGTAATGGATCCAAGAAGTGGTGATGAGAATCCCTTGGGTACACCGCCCGAAGCTGTGGTTACCTGTGAAGATGGAGTGACACCCGATACCAGAGGACAATCTTCCCAGAGCAACCAATCTGGCCAGCCAAATTCCAGGTTTCGGCGTGATGACATCCCGCCTCCACCACAGTTCGCTCTACCGATGCCTGTCTTTCCACCAGGGCAAGCCATAGACGGGCAGCAAATGTTTCAGATGTTCTACGCCATGATGCAAGCCCAACAACAGATCCAACAAGAGACCCAGCGTCATGAGGCCTAGTACTTAAGGAACAGCCTAGTAGCGGCATTGGAGCAGGCAAACCCACCAACTAGGCGACCAGCGACGGGATCTATCACCGATTTCCGTAAACTCAAACCCCGTACCTTCTCTGGCAAGGAAGGACCAACTGAAGTTCATGAATGGCTTACGAACACCCAGCACCAGTTGGAGGCAGCTGAACTTCCAAGGAAAAAGTGGATGACTGCCGTCAGGATGCAACTGACGGACAATGCGCACCATTTGTGGCTATCCGAAGAAAGGAGGCTCGGACATGATCAAGTCACCTGGGAGGACTTCTCCAGACTCTTCCAAGAAATATATATCCCTGCTGTTGCTCGGTCAGAACTCTGAGACAAGTTCAACCGCCTTATCCAAGGCAATATGTCGGTGGAGGAATACAATGCCGAATTCATTCGCCTGAGCCGCTTCGCCCTTCTCTAATTCCTACCGAAGAAGAGAAGGCGGAGAAGTTCTTTGACGGACTCAGGTTCGAGCTCCAGAGGTTGATCGGATCTGTCGTGCCTATATCATACACCGACGTTCTTGCTGCAACACGTCTTATGGAGCGAGTTACTCGGAGGGAGTCAAGTCTGAAATGGCCATTCTCATCAGCACCATCCAAGACATCACAGGGGGATTCTGTAAAATGACCCCAGAAGAACCTGCCTCAGAGAACAACATCAAAGAACCTACCTACTTGTCATTACTGCGGCAAAGTAGGTCACATTGAAAGGAAATGTAGACGCAAGTTGGGATTCTGCCTGATTTGCGGATCCAACCAGCACCTATCCAAGGACTGCTCTGAGCGTCGAGAGGGAGCTCCAAATCGACCAGCTCTACCTGCACCAAGGCCAACTCATCCAGCTGTGGGAGTACCACAGACGGGAGCTATAGGAGCCAGACCACCACTACCACCGCAAGCAGCATTATTTCAGCAGGCTCGTCAGCAGATAGGTCCAGCTCAGGGACGAGGACAGGCATATGCACTAGCCGTCGAGGAGGAAGCTACTGCAGGCGAGGTTATAGCAGGTACCATATTAGTAGCTTCATTACCTGCTGTAGCTTTATTTGATTCTGGAGCCTCGTATTCATTCATAGCTGCTAGCTTCGTAGCCACACATAGAGTAGCTACCACACCTCTCTCGAAGATGAAGAGAATTCTTACGGGAGGTAGAATTATCCCGGTTAGTGATATCTGTAGATCATGTTCGGTAGTAGTCTGTGGAAGAGAGATACGAGTCCAATTTCTGATCTTTTCTATGCCGGATTATGATATTGTACTTGGTATGGACTGGTTAAGTCAGTACCATGCGACTCTTGATTGCCGGCTTGGAAAGGTTATATTTAGACACCCTAGCCACCAAGAGTTTGAATTGCTTCGGGGAGCTGTAGAGCAAGGCGTCCAGCCAACTCTTAGGGTATTATCTGTAGAAGAGGAGTCAGGTTACCCAAGAGTCATATCAAAGTTTGTGGATGTATTTCTCGATGATCTTTCAGGTTTACCACCTGATCGGGAAATAGAATTCATAATAGACCTAACTCCAGGAGTCGAACCTATCACTTCATCAGTATATCGGCTAGCACCTAAGGAGTTAGTGGAGTTGAAAGAGCAAGTTGACGATCTTCTGGAGAAGGGTTTTATCCGGCCCAGTGTTTCACCTTGGGGAGCACCCATACTTTTTGTACCGAAGAAGGATGGAACAGTACGCTTGTGTATTGATTACAGGACACTAAATGCTGTAACCATTAAGAACCGGTATCCCTTACCACGCATTGATGACTTATTCGACCAATTGAGTGGTGCTAGGGTATTCTTGAAGATTGACCTTAGATCCGGTTATCACCAGATTAGAGTTAAGAAGGAAGATATACCGAAGACAGCCTTCAGGACTAAGTATGGACACTATGAATTCTTAGTAATGCCGTTTGGTTTAACCAACGCGCCAGCTGTATTCATGAGTTTGATGAAAAGAGTCTTCCATCAGTACTTGGATAAATTTGTGGTTGTATTTATTGATGATATTCTAGTCTATTCCAAGGACCACGAAGAGCACGAGGAGCACCTCAGGATTGTGATAGAAACATTGAGACGGGAGAAGTTGTATGCCAAACTCAGCAAATATGAGTTCTGTATGGACAGGGTGCCATTCTTGGGACATATCATCTCAGGAGAAGGACTGTCAGTTGATCCAGAGAAGGTCACTGTAATAGAAACTTGGCCTACACCTACATCCGTTGCAGAAGTGAGAAGTTTTCTCGGACTTGCTGGGTATTACCGGAGGTTCGTAGAGAATTTTTCAAGGATTGCAGAGCCAATGACGAAGTTGACTCGGAAGGATCAGGAGTTTGTATGGACGGAAGGATGCCAGAAGGCCTTCAAAGAATTGAAAAGGCGTCTAACAACAGCACCAGTCTTGACTCTTCCTTCAGGAGGTTTTGTTGTTTATAGTGATGCGTCAGGTAGTGGACTAGGTTGTGTCTTGATGCAACATGGCAAAGTTATCGCTTATGCATCGAGACAGTTGAAGGTCCACGAGAAGAACTATCCAATGCATGATCTTGAGCTAGCTGCAGTAATATTTACACTAAAGATTTGGAGGCACTATCTGTATGGAGAGAAGGTTGAAATTTTTACTGATCATAAGAGTCTGAAGTATGTATATACTCAGAAGGAGCTCAACATGAGGCAAAGACGTTGGCTTGAGTTGATGGTGGACTTTGACATAGATCTGCAGTACCACCCGAGAAAAGCAAATGTGGTAGCAGACGTCCTCAGCAGGAAACCCATGGCTTATTTCTTGACGAAGCAGCCTCAGCTATTACAAGACCTACAGGATCTCCAGATAGAGGTTGTTTTACCGGGACAAAAAGGCTTGTTGGCTAACCTCGAAGTTAAGTCATCGCTTGTGGAGAGGATTAAAGAAGCCTTGCCTACTGATGCTAGATTTCGAAGGCCTAAAGAGAGAACAGAAGCAGGCATACAGACGGGACTTCGCATACATGAGGATGGAACATTAAGGTGCAGAAATCGCTTATATGTTCCAAATGAAGAATTGAGGCATGAATTAATGACTGAAGCACATAGCTCTATATACTCTGTTCATCCAGGAGGAACAAAGATGTACCGAGATTTAAGGCAGTATTATTGGTGGCATGGAATGAAGAGGGAGTTTGCTCGATTTGTGGCAAAATATTTAGTATGCCAGCAAGTAAAGGCCGAGCACCAAAGGACTGCGGGTATGTTGCAGCCGTTTCCCATACCAGAATGGAAGTGGGAACATATTACCATGGATTTTGTCACCGGATTTCCAAGAAGCCCCAGTGGAAAAGATGCAGTATGGGTTATCGTGGATCGACTCACTAAGTCGGTATATTTCTTCCCCATTTAGAGTCGGACAATCCACGAAAGTACTAGCCGACATGTATATGCGACAAATCATAAGATTACATGGAGTGCCGGTTAATATTGTATCGGATCGAGACTCGAGATTTACGTCTCACTTTTGGCAAAGCATGCAAGAGAGTCTTGGCACCCGGCTCAAATTCAGCACTGCTTACCATCCACAGACAGATGGCCAATCGGAGCGCATAATTCAGATCTTGGAGGATATGTTGCGATCATGTATACTGGACTTTGGAGGATCTTGGGAAGATCATCTGCACTTGGTGGAGTTCTCTTACAACAACAGTTATCAGGCAAGCATCCAGATGGCACCTTTCGAGGCGTTGTACAAAAGAAAGTGCAGATCGCCAATATGCTGGAGTGACGTTGGCGAACGTCAATTACTGGGTCCAGAGTTGGTAACACAGATAGTTGAGAAGGTGAAACAAATTCAGAATCATCTTTGTGCAGCCCAGGATAGACAGAAGCATTGGGCTGATACACACAGACGTCCCCTGGAGTTCAAAAAAGGAGAGCACGTATTCTTGAGAATTTTTCCCACTCGAGGTACTATTAGATTCGGGAGCAGAGGCAAGTAGAGCCCAAGGTATATCGGCCTATTTGACATTTTGGAGCGCATTGGTGAGGTGGCCTATCGTCTTGCATTACCTCCATCCTTAGAGGGAGTGCATGATGTATTCCACGTCTCACAGCTGAGACGGTACGTGACAGACCCAAGTCACGTAGTTGATCATTCTGAGATTGCAGTAGGCCCTAGCTTGAGATATGAGAAACAACCAGTGGGTATACTCGACACCAGTGAGAAGACACTGCGAGGACAGACAATTAGACTGGTCAGTGTGGCTTGGAAACAGCACTCTCCTGACGAATCGACCTGGGAACGGGAGGATATCATGCGCCATCGTTATCCACACTTATTCGCAGATGTAGGTATAACCTAAGCATTCTTTTATTTTTGTAGTTCGTGCCCTTTGTAGTTACCCTTCGATTGCGAGGACGCAATCCTCTTAAGGGGGTAGATTGTAATCATCCTAAAAATTTTACAATTTTTAAAAACATTTTTTCGAGATTTTTCTATAATTTTTAGGAATTAAAATAAGAAGTTTTGGTAATTAAATGATTTTTAAAGTGCTAATAATTAATATTAAAATATGATAAAAATAAGATTTTATGGTGTAAAATAGAAAACTGGACTTAGGGTAATTTTTCTGGTATTTATTGGGCCCCGAACCTATTTTTAAACACCTGAAAAGTATTTTTTTAAAAATTAACCCAAACCAAGCCCAGCCCAACCCAAACCAAGCCCAGCCCAGCCCGTTGGCTAACGGGTCGGGTCGGGTCTGCCAGACCCGAACCCGCCGCCCGACCCGACCCGGGGACCTATCTCCTCCCCCACGTCCAGAACCCCGACTTCCCCGCCGCTTTCTCCGGCCACGTCGCCGACGACCCCCGCCCGCGCCACGACCCCATGACCCCGGATCCCCTCCGCCTCGCCCGGCTACCCCCGCGGTCTCTCCCCCTATAAAAACCCTACTCCTCTTCTTCTCCTCCCTCATCTCCCCCAATCCATCGAAACCCTAGCTCCGACGACTTCCTCCCAGTCGACGCCGCCTCCAGCCCCGCCCGCCAAGCTCCCCTCTAGAACCACCGCCTCCCTCCTTCCCAGCCGACCCACAGAGCTCCCCTCCAGAACCCCCACCTCCCTCCTTCCCAGCCGACCCGCGCCGCCCCTCCGCTCCGCCTTGCCGGCGACCCCGCTCAGCCGACGAGCCGCCCGCAGCTCCGCCAAGCCCCTCGTCGAGCCGCCCGGCCAGAATCTAGCAACCCTAGGGCCGCCGTGGACGCGGACACGACACAGGAACCTGTGCCCTAGTCAGGACACGTCCAGGACACAGAGACTCAACACGCGGACACGAGAAAACACAGTTTCTCGAGCCCTGTTCAGGTACTCTTTTCTCTCTCCTCGTAGCTCTATTTTTTGTTTCGTCTGTTGCATCGCGAACCCTGCGTGACCCTCTCGGTGTCCGTGCAAACCGCTCGGGGCATCGCGTCCTGTGGCGATCGCGAACCACGATCCAAAAATAGGAAAAATAATGCCCCGTTTCACCCCGAAACTGAGTACGCTCCGCCAAACGGGACGACTTTGTCGCGTGCGGTCTTCACCGATACGTGCGCATCGTTGATACGGGCGTGTGGGATTTTGCAGAAGTTGATTTGGATGTGCGTGCACACCAGAATCAACGCATATCCGCGGACACCGTCCCATATCCGTCATTTCTGGAACATATCATAACTTTGTGTACACATATCGGATTGAAATAAAACTTGCACCATCGGACTCGTAGCAATACGCTGGTCCTGTGACCCAAGTTTGGTTCGATTCTGAGAATGTTGACAAAATCGTGTGTCATGGGCCCCACAGGCTCCACTTGACAGGCGATTTTGTGACCGGCTCATCGGAATCCAATTCTGGAAGTTCCGTTGGGTTCGTATCAGCGTTCCTGACTTATTGACACTAAGTTGGACTAATTTGGAGACCATTAATCCTGACACATTTTTTGGTGCAAAGGGGGCCCACATGCGGACCCCGTTTTGACCCGAAATGGTCATTTTTGCCCCTGTGTCCAAATTGGACTCAAGAACAGGCGTTTCTAGCTATTTGATATCTTCTGAGCATGATGGTAATGTTTATTTCAGTATCCAGAGACGTTTCTGGAAATTTCCTGAGTAACAGAACAATAGTTGGAAATCAAACATCAGGCAAGTGTACATTGCCAACTTGCAGTCTTTATTTCATATTACTTGTCTTAATTATAACTGTTGTACATGCTTAACCTAGGAACCGTGTGACGTACTTAGTGTCCGATTATAGTCGGGTGCCAATCCCGTACGCGGTGTTGGGTACGTCATCTAGAGATGGACATTTCGAACCCTTTAATCTTTCGTACTTGTCTTATCAAGTGCATTATAACCCAGGACACTTGACACTATACATTGACAGAATCTTTCTGAGATATTCATGGTAATTCTGTATAGGATACAGGACTTGACAAAGATATTTTATTCATAGACATTATATGACTTGTTGCATTAGCTATGATCCCGCTGACATGGACATGAGACGTTATGATCATGATATGCGTGGTTACATTGGGTGGGGAGAGACACACAGGCTACAGGCTAATCTATATATATATCCACTACTATTGTGAGGTTGTAGACTCTCCAGCAGAGCTAGACCCTTTACGTGTTATTACTGCTGCCGGCTCCCCGACACAAAGCTTGTAGCAGTCTCAGCCTGAGTACTAGTGATGCTCTCACTTGTATTTCACATAGATGGTTACATACTTACCCTGTTTACTTCATTATTTTCTGTACTGCATTTATTTTTGGCTTGTATTATCTGTACCTTGTTATGTCCCCTGAGGACCTGGATCCGGATTATGTCCCCAGGATTAGCAGAGGAGCATTATCCCGAGGTTTACGGGACAGGAGCAGAAGCTGTAGCAGGACTTGATACTGGAGCAGAACCGAACCCCGAGGACGAGGTGACTGCTGAAGACTTTTCCTGAGTACCTGATTTCGTACTCAGTATTTACTTTATGTTAGACTCATTTGTTCCTGGTCTGTTGAACCAGTGTATTCAGACTTATGTCGGATTGTTTTTCCGACTGACTTGTTGAGACTTGTTGCTGATTTACATTTCATTATGCAGTTGATTTCATTTATCTTTTATGAATGAGATTAGTGTGGCATGTTGTAGTAGACCTTATTTTACAGCTTAAGTGCGCCCTGATGGATCCATTAAATTGGATTGTCCATCGGTGCGTACTGCTGGCCATTGCCACGTGTCCAGTCCCTCGGTATTTTGGGACTGGGGCGTGACACTAACAATCTATACTAGCTCTGCGTATAGGAATAACATATCTATCTACCCTACTAAGGGTAACCATCTTCTCAAAACTTTATGTCCATCATGTCTTCTTCCTCCTTGACAAGGATCTGCTTCTGGAAGAAACACCGCGCACGAACGTCCATCTCTCTGAAATAGGGAGAGATGATAAACAATAATAAAGATGTCGAGGGAATGAATGAGTATAATTATGAAGTCCAATGGCGATAATCAAATGCTAAGGAATTGTCAAATCAGTTGTGGATTGAGTACTAATACTGCTAATCCTGATTACAGGCTCGCTAGGTACCGGAAAGTAACCGAAATGATTTAATCAGGACCTGCATGGGCCACCAAAAAAATATGTCACACCCCAGTCCCAAAATACGTAGGACTAAGAATACGTAATATGCCAGCTACGCATTCGACCAAACTCTGGTCTGGCTCGAATACGTCTAAGCTGTATTATAATGGTCACTATCTATATAATCAAGTAAATATAAATATCTATGTCTCAATCCACACTGAACATAATATACAAGAATGAGCTACATGTGCTAAAGTCGGCCGTCAGTAACACATAAACTCGAATAGACTTGAGAAAGAAATATGAGTCTATAAAACTAGGCTACATCAGTAGACGAATAAATAATATGAATAAATAACCATAACCCCGGTAGAAATAATATAAGTACCTGGTACCAATGCCTGCAAGAAAAAAAACTCTATCAGCAACTCCAAAGGCTCCATAACCGTCTAAGCTGCAAAAACTGGCAGGGGACCAGGTCCTCAGAGGGACGTAACAAGGTACAAGAAATAATATGCCAAAAGTAAAACAGTATAATGCCACATACTCAAGGGTAAACTACTGTAACCATCTATGTGATATGCACATAAGAGGATCACTCATACTCAGGCTGAAACCACTATAGGCTCTGTGTCGGGGAGCCCATAGCAACAAGTAGTATCAAGACTCAGTATAGGTGCCAAAGATCTAAGACAGAGTCCAAGGCACCTCTAGTAGTATCACGATTCCAATATATGTGCCATAACTCCTCTAGAAGTATAGTATATATATATATATAATCAGCCTGTAGTATGGTGTGTCTCTTCCCACCCAATATAATCTTATATCTCATGTCCACAACGTCTCATGTCCATAACATGCAAGATCATGACCTCTAGCTAGTGCAACAAGTCATAATAATATCCATATAATATGCAAGTCTCATATCACGAATTATGTAAGCCTATACAGAATCACCATGAATAACTCAAGAAATATTCTGTCACATGAAATAGTGTCAAGTGTCCTAGGGTATGGCGTACTTGGTAAAGCAAGCACGTAAAAATAGGATCGTGGGATCAACTCTCTATGTGACGTTATACGACTCCACGTACGGCGTCGACAACCAAATCTTGTTCGAACGCTAAGCAACGTCTCACGGTCCTAGGGTAAATACACACATTACACATATCAAATAACTAAATAAGATAAAGGCAAGGAACTGTGATACATCATGGCAAGGTACACTTGCCTGGATTCTAAACTCCGTCAACTGCTCCTGGGAAAGTGGAATCTGCACGTACACCTCCGGATGCTGAAAAAAATATCATCAATATTCTTAGAATACTTGAAATATCTAGGATTGACTACCCATAATTCTAATTTGGATACATGGGCAAAATTGACAGTTTTGGGCCAAAGCGGGGTCCACTTGTGGCTCACTTCGCACCATAAAATGTGCCAAAGACAAAGTTCTCTAGATTCGTCAAACATAGTGTCTACGAGTCCAGAACGATGATACGAACCCAACAGAATATCCAGAACTGGATTCCGATGAGTCGATCACGAAATTGCCTGTCATGTAGAACCGTGGGGCCCACAAAATGATGTTTCGTCAACGTTCTCAAAATTGAACCAAACTTGGGCCACGGGACCAACGTAACGCTACGAATCTGATGGCATAAGTTTTGTTACAAAATGACAAGCACACACAAAGTTATAGCGAGTGTCAAAACAGGCTGATACGGTATTTTTCGGCAGATTTACGTTGATTTCGGTGTGCACGCACATCTAAATCAAATTTTGTGAAAGCCCACACGTCTGTGTTGATGATACGCGCCTTTTGGTATAACTTGTACATGACAAAGTCACCTCATTTGGCGGGACGCATCCCGTATCACGAGATTTTGGGTGTTTTAAAAATAATTTTTTTGTCGTTTTGGAATAAGAATAATTTAACCATTAAAGCAAACTAATAAAAACTAAAAGAACAGTAAAATTTTTGGTTATATTGTGAAGAAGTCCTTTCAATTATATTTTGAAAATATTTAACGAGTTTGTGGCAAATTGGACATGAACAGGGGTACTTGGACTGAATTTCTGAATTGTTTTTAAACAATTTTTTGCCAACTTTTGGTCGATTTTTCGATCAAACCGGGATGCCTAAACTCGTTCCACTTGAAGGGAATCCTAGAGTGTTAGGTTGTGAACATATCAGCGAAGACGGAACACAAATCGAACGAGCAAGGAGGGTGAAGGCTGCGCACAAAGGAGGGACCGTAAGGCATTGTTGCTGCTGCTGGCGGACGACGACGCTACTCCGGCGTGGCAATGAGTCAGCGCGGCGGTGCAGCGGTGCCGGCAGCGGGGCGGCGGGCGGTCGTCGACGGGTGGTGGAGGCGTGGGTGATGGGTTAGGGTTAGCATTCATGCATGTATATATGTATGTATATTTATAGGAGGGGGAGGGTGGTTCCCGTGCGCACGGGCGGGGGGGGGGTTGTTAGTGGGTTTGGGCTAATGGGTTATGGGTTATGGGTTTGGGTTAGGATTTATTTCTATTAATTAATCTCTCTCTCTCTCTCTTTATATATATATATATATATATATATATATATATATATATATATATGGCCATTTAAAAATAATTTAAAAATAGTTTTGTACCTCAATAAATTTCAGAAAAATTATACAATACACTATTAATAGTTGTACACCCAAAAATATATTTTTTGCATAATATTAATAATTAATTAAATACATATAATTATAAATTCATGAATATTATATATTATAATTAGCTAAAAAATAAATAAAAAATTTTCTTAATCACAAAAATTTCAGAATACCAAAAATATTAAATTCTAAAAATCAGGTTGCTTACATCCTTCAGGAGTTCAGACTTAGACTTTCAAAGGCTCGCTCGGAGTATCGCTCATCCGAGGCGCATCATCGCTAAGTTGGGTGTCTACGATAAACCTGTCTTTGCTTAGCATGCACTCTTAAAATATGGACGATATATGCTAGTCGCTAGGTGAATCACCCTTTGTATGCTAATAAAGAATATAACGCACCTAGCTAAGGGAATAATCCCATCTTGTATTGCTTGTGTTAGAACATGGAAATGAAACTTGGTTATAACATGGACCCTCGCATACTACCTTAGCTCCATGCAAGTAGACTCCGCTAATGCTTCGAGTAGATCATTTCATACCCTTCATAGTACACTGCTTTGCATGTTTACACGGCTCATCTCATAGATTATGTCGCTCGATATTTTCCTGTACGGCTTCACTCCCCGCACTACGCCTTAGACCCGTGCTAACTTAAATAATTATATTTTATATAAATGTATGGTTGCATGTTTATATTGTAACTTATACTCATTTGCCTTATTTTAATGCTTGTCACATGAATTCATGCCACGACCCCTGGTAACACTATCTTGTCTTGCATTCATCTAAGTTTCTCAGAAGATTATCGATTAGTCGTTCCGTGCAAGTATGAACCTGAAAGTATTCGGGACCGTTATGTCGCCAAGGCAATTCCCGAACCAGGGGATTGTATCATGTCAAGTAAAGCAAGAATCACAGCTCATGGAGCAAGACTCATTCAGGTATTTGAATCCTTGGTAGTCTCTCTCGAGCGGGCAAAATGGTGTATGAGCCTCGAGTACTTATTGCTACACACATCTTCGCCCAAGGGATTATACATTATCCAAGGGCTAAGTGAATCAAGATTAAATCGTGTCATGTCATAAATTTGGAAAACCCAAAACTTGTATGGTTGCGGACAACTCATGCACGAGGTTCATAGATTCCTCGGACGATCGTCGGGGCACTGAGATCGTGCCGGCCTGGGAGGAATCATATGGGGACTCCTCCAGCTTTTGCTTGATGGTGTTTGTGCCTCAAGTTTTTAGCGCTACACTATTACCGTCAAAAGAGTCTGGGTCTCTCTTGTTCCGGCGGGATGGTGCATGCCTCAAATTTTTAGCGCTATACCCATCTCCGTCAAGAGACTCGTCCAAATGGCTTATAGCGCCAACAATCCTCATATTCATATAGATAAGTCATCCTCGCTTAGCGGTAATCTGCGTACGAGTTATTGCATCGTGCCTAGTAATCTAGAATACTTGAATAGATATGAGTATAACACACTTATACATATTTAAATACCTGAACATCTTCTGCAACACACTTGAGAATCCATGTAACTCGTACACCTGAGTCAGAACTCCGCTCGTGACACTCATGTTTGCTTATGCAATTGCCCCTAGATTTTGTTATATATATACATTCTTAGTTTAACTTGGTTTACCTTGGACAGAAAAGGACGAATGGTAAGTTGGTAAGTCTCGTCGTGTTACTCTTATATCGCACGGCGCACTGCCATACGAGTTAGCCATTTCATTATGCCATAAAACTGATCCTAAGGCAAGACTAGAAAGACAACTTAATAGATGGTGCACGAAATCTATATAACGTATTTGGATTTGTCGAGCGGGTGAGAAGCCTCCCCACTAGTGCATTCATGTACTGATAACCCACTAGATTGCTTGCAGGGTACGGGAGAACCTCGTTCGGTGCAAAAAATCCTTTGTGCATGCTAAGGCATGGAGTTCGCTCTAGAGCCTTGGAGCGTTGCGTCCGGAACTGAAGTACATATACAAGACATAATATTAGAATATCGTCTATGTATCTTTCCAAAAATATAGCCACTTGGCACGCTTTTATTGTTTCGAGAGAGAGGGACTTGGGTGACTTATAATCTTGGCCTAACGCCGCTTGTAATACTTGTTCAATATCAATAAATTGCTTATTTTACTTTCATACTTGTGTTATTCAATGCTTCTGCTATGACGACTCTGTAAACTTGTTACCAATCGTCGGTTCATTTCTTATTTCGCTGTATTCAGACTATCTGTGCGACTCTGTGGCTTAGTCATTTTACCGCATATTCAGATCATGTCCTTGTACGGACACATCTTATGATCGTGCGGTATCACATCCAGATGGGAATGATTATCTTGCTGGAGCACTGATGCGGTGATTCGTAACCAGCGAGGACGGCCAATTTTTGCGAGAGATTGGGGTATTACACATGGGGACAGAGACGCATAGAACGCATGGATCCTGGGATATATGGAGCCAAAGATGCATGAGATCGCATGGAGCCTGGGATGCATGGGGCCAGAGATGCATGGAGTCTGGGACGCATGGGGACAGTTGTGCTGCATACGTGATGCTGCACATCCAGCGAGGGTGAAGTTCTGTGTTGACGTGAGACTTTTGTCGTTTAGTCTGTTCATGTCTTTTAAGGCATTCAAAAAATTATTTTCGTTAGGATTCTGTGTCAGAGACGATCCTGCTAACAGAACGGCATGTTAGGTCCTTCTGTACCAAGCTGCTTTGGCTGATTAGGACACATGGATGTCGTCTTTCTTGGCCGCAAGGAGACTCGGTAACCTGATCTCTTCTGAGTTTTTATTTTGGGGCATAAGGTTGCATGGATGTATATTTTTCATGCTTCTACAAGGCCCCAATCAAAATTTTCAAACTGATAAGTTTGGAATACTTTGAATAAAAAGCATGGAGGAAGAAGCACTTTTGGCCGCATGGCTGGAAGTTCGCATGGACGTTGGATACAAACTAAGTTTTGAATCACAACTTATCGCTATGAATAACCGTCCAAACTGTATCTCAAAATCCAAACACGATTTCCATTATTCGCCTTAGCGGTACTCCGATAATGTCTCTATCGATTGCCATTCTAAGTCTGACTTATCCTTACCTGAACTATATTCCAATCTCTTTTGCAAACTTTCTCGTACCCCAGGGTCTTATCGTGCGATACTCAACACAACTTAGCCGAAAGACTGTGTGCATAGCTAACAGTCCGAACGATATTATATCTCGTATACTAACCTGCTTGGTGTTCATGTATAGGTATTCGGGTTCACATATAAATTGCAGACTCTAACATAAGTCTATTCCCACAAAGTCTGACACAGATTGGCATAAAGGCCTTCGCATCGTAATCCCGTTCAAGCAATCATATCATTCACATGCACTTCCGAAAATATTTAGACTAATTGTATGGAACATCTCGTTGAAACATTGAGAGAGAGCGTCTGTAACATAACCCACGAACAAGCTTTCAAAACTGAGAGAATCGATAAAAAGTCCAAGGACGTAAAGCCATGATCTGATACCAATATTTCATGTCCCGATCTCCCGCAGGAATCAGCCATCCCCGCTAAGCACGAATAACCGCACCAGCGCTTCCGCAGGACGATCGTTTCCATCGGAACGTGATATCGCGTGAGCCTGAAGTTGCGCCCGCGTGAGACAAATACCAGAACGACCGTTGATAACTAGTTCACCAAGTCGATATAGAGAAAACATAGAATAACACAAGTATGAATACATAAACAAGCTCTCTTTATTGATAATAAAATAAAGTTACAAGCGGCGCTAGGCCGAGATTACAAGTCGTTCAAGCTCTCTCGCTCTCTCTCTCAAACAATAAAGGCGTGCCAAGCGACTTACAACTTGGGATGATGCATAGGCAATGTTCCAATATTATGTCATATATATGTGCTCCAGCTCTGGACACAACACTCTAAGGAACCAGAGCAAACTCTACGTCTTAGCATGCACGAGAGGACAATTCGCACCGAACGAGGTTCTCCCGTACCCTGCAAGCAATCTAGTGGGTTATCAGTACATGAATGCACTGGTGGGGGGGCTTCTCGTCCGCTCAAAAAATCCAACACGTTATATTAGTTTCGTGCACCAACTATTAAGTTATCTTTCTAGTCTTTTCTTAGGATCAATTTTATGGCATAAGATACAAAGCCTAACTCGTGTGGCAGTGCGCCGTTCGATTACAAGAAACACGGCGTTACTTACCAACTTATCATTTGTCCTTCCCTGTCCAAGTATAAAACCAACTTAAACCAAGCACGAATATAGATATATAGAAATCCTAAGACCGCATAACGAACACATGCATGCTACGAGCGTGTTTCTAAATCAGGTGCACGATATACACAAATTACTATACTCGTATTGCTTTGTGACTCAGGTTGTGCAGATTACTCAAATATCTTGTACTCATTTACACCGGCATGTTATACTAGTATAGGCATGTTATACTCAGACTACTCAAATGTGTTCAAGCTTCAGATTACTTGGTCCAATTAACGATCTGCACGCATAATGTGTCGTACATCCGTTACTTGCCACAAGTTTCTACGAACCCATATACGGGTTGCCGCTACGTATGAAATATACTAATGATACATACTTGGCCTTATGACCTGACGAGCCATCATGGACAAGTTATAGTCTCGGCACGGGAATGAAATGCAACGCAGGTAGCAAGCCCCGCTACACGCCTTCTCGTCCGAAGCAAACGACTATCAGAATGTTCCTGACCGGTTTAGATCGGCCCCGGTGTGACCAGCGTACCGTCCGTAGGAACCATAAGCATGTACACAGGTTGTCCATGACCATTGACCATCAACACTAAGATTTTATTATATGCAATATTTTAAGGTCCTGAATGAACATAGCTACTAGACATAGTGCAAATGCATTTACTCATTCAGAGATCTTATGATCTGGTGTGTCCCGTTCTATGCACCATTTATGCTGACGTTTTACTACTTATTGTAGCTCCAATTTTGGGAGTTGTCTTGGAGACCTAATGGTCCCGAAGACTTTCTATGTTTCTATTATTTTGCTTGGAACGACTATTTTGATAGTCTTTCTGCCACAGATAAGTGAACCGTGATCTAATTGTGCTTCCATATTGATGCAATATCTATGTGACGAGCATTTCAAGATATATGAAGCAATATACTTGAAAGAACATATAAGGAACAAGATAAATCTATGCGGTAAAATTATAAGAACTGTAAAGCAAGTATATCATTCCGTTCAAACGATCTACTTCCATGTTCTATGTAAAAGATACAAGATAAGATTATTCCCTTAGCTAGATGTGTTGTATTCTTTATTAACATACAAGGGTAATTCGTCTGGCGACTAGCATATATCAAGCATATTTTAAGTGTGCAGGCTAAGCAAAGACAGGCTTATCGTATCCACCCACCTTATTGATGACTCATCTCGGTCGAGCGATACTCCGAGCGAGCCTCTGAAAGTCTAAGTCTGAACTCCTGAAGGGCCAAGTCTGGAAATCCTTTGCCTCAAGCAAGTCTTCTCGCTGAGCAAAATGGGTCAGGTCATCGTACTTGTGCCGTTTGAACTAGCTATCCGCATAGATGTGGAACGGGTCATTACATGATGATCGATAGCCAAGACCCAAAAAATTTGCTCAGAGGTAATATGAACATGGCAAACTTGGCCAGGAAGAAATGTTAGGACGATAGTTTAGGGGTAATATGGACGTGAACCGATGTCCAAGAAACTCGCTGAGGAGTGATTTGCTAAGTATGGTCTATCCAAAAATGAAGATAGACCTGAGGATTGCTCCGCCCGAAAGATTGATGGGATGATAGCTCAGATAAAATATGAACATGGCTAGCGTCTAACGAGATATTTTTTAGTGGTCACTGCGGGAGTATGTAAGTGGACCTGAGGACTGCTCCGCTGGGGAGACTTTGAGGATCCATCATCCGTTGCTTAACCAGGGATCCTGGATACAGATGATGGATTTTATAAAAAAATATAAAGAAGGGAAAAGTGTTGCGCATAGGCACTTGCTGGGGATGAAGAACCAAGAGTGTAGAGATATACATCTGGGTTGTCCCGCTGGTGATGAGGGAAGTACAAGTCAAGTTTAGAAGTAGTAATTTTTTAGGAACTTGCCGTTGATAGGCATCATGAGCAAGTCGCCGTTGAGTTTCGCGAGCTGGTAGGCGCCGTTGGAGAATACCGATTCTACGACAAACGAGCCTTCCCATTTGGGCTAAAATTTCTCGGTCATTTTGTGGGGCATAACCATCGATCTTCTTACTGTTAAGACAAGATCGACCACTTGGAACGTTCTCTCTTTGACTTGCTTATTGAAGGTTCCAGAGAGACGCGCCTGGTACAACTCAATGTGCTGCTGAGCTAAGAGTCATTTTTTGTTGAGTGCTTCCAGCTCTTGTAGTCGTCGACGATGGTTGTCGTCCACGGTTATATGATTGGAGAGAGCCACTAGGAGTAAAGGGATTTGGATCTCGAGGGGGAGGATCACTTTGCTTTCGTACACCAAAGAGAATAGCGTACTTATTGTAGCTGTCCAGACCGTTATACGGTAGACCCAGAGACATTCATCCAGCTTCTCGTTCCAGTTGTGCTTGTTGGATGACATGAATTTCTTGAGAACTTTGATGATGGTTTTGTTGAACGCCTTGGCCAACCCATTTATCGCTGGGTTGTAAGCAATCAAAGCCACATTCTGAATCTAATTTCTGTCGCTAAACCGGTAGAATGCATAATTTGCAAACTATGGACCAATGTCATAAATGATCCTTCGTGGCAAGCCAAAGCGGTATATGACGTGATGCTTGACGAAGCTGATCACGTTGAATGTCTTGACTTCAGCGAGTGGTACTGCTTTTACCCACTTGGAGAAGTAGTCGGTGATGGCCATGATAAACTAGTGCCCCTTAGACAAATGTGGGCTTATTGGTCCGATGATATCCATTCCCCATGCCTCAAACGGCCAGGATGTTACCATTGGGTGCAGGAATTTTGAGGGCTGGTGGATAAAGTCTGCGTAGATTTGGCACGTCTGGAATTTTCTTGTATAATCAATGGCCTCTGCTACCATCGTTGGCCAGTAATAACCCATTCTCCGAAGACGGTCCTGTAGCTTTGGGCCGGGTTGGTGGGCATCATAGATGCCATCATGGGCTTTCCGAAGCTCCTGTTTGGCTTCTGCATTCGATAGGCATCATAGTAGAAGGTCATCGTATGAGCGACGATACAGCATTTTAGTAGCCGTATCATAGTAGAACCAGAGGGAACGTCTCCTGATGGACGTGGCATCCTTTGGTTCTTGGAAAAAATTTCATAGACCGCATAGTCAATGAATAGAAGCCACAAGTCTTGGACATCAGTGTGTACTTCTGCCGCATAGCTCAGACATAGGCAGAGATTATTTTTGGGGCAGACCAGCTCTTGACCGATCACCGTGATTAGCTGATGTGTGTTGCCTGAAACTGCCAAGGAGGCAGCGAGGTCGGCCATGGCGTCAGCCTCAACATTCTGCATCCGAGGGACATGCTCAATGAAGAATCCCTCAAAGGTTGAGATGATGCCAAGCGTAGCTTGGTGGTACGGAATTAAGTCTTCATTCCGGACTTCATATTCGCCTCGGACTTGGTTGACTATTAGCTTGGAGTCACAGTATGCCTCTAAATAGTCTACCCCCACTTGTTTAGCAAGTTAGAGTCCAATAATGAGAGTGTTGTATTCTGCCACGTTGTTAGAGCATGGCACGGTGAGGGAATAAGCTCGATTAATGAACAGATTGTAGGGGGAGATTAATACTATCCCAACTCCGGTCGCACGAAGTCACGTTTGAGTTCGCCACTTCGTCTGGAATCTTTTCGTAGAGTCTCGAGATTTCTGGCAACGGATATGCTGCCAGAAAGTCGACCAGTGCTTGGCCCTTGACGGCTTTCTGAGGGACAAACACTATATCGTATGGAGACAGTAGTATTACCTAGGTAGCTAGACGGGAACTGAGTGCCCCTGGTTTGTTCATGAGAACTCTGAGGGGATGGACTCACGGGATCACATGAATGGTCTGTCCGGTCAAGTAATCCCGAGTCTTCTGGACAACAAATACTAGATCAAGGCATTCCTTTTCGATGGGGGTGTATATATGCTTTGCACCGACCATCATCCGGCTAAGGTAGTAGATGGCCTTCTTGTAGTGCCTCAAATACCGATCCGACCAGGACGAGCACTATATAATTGGGCTTGTGGCTAGTCCGTCTGAGTCGTAACTTAGATCTCGTCATCTTCTTGCCACGGACGAAATGCGATGATCCTTTCCGACTCATGGAAAGGCCTCTATTGAAATGAGTCCAATAGTTTTCATGTTTTGGTTACTTGGTTTTCTTGATTGCCGCTTTGGGATTTTAATTTGGTGTTGCTTTTGATTTGCTTGGTTTTCGCTGTTGGTTTTATCGTTTGGAGCTTGGATTTTGGGAAGTTCGGCAAGGAAGGATAGGCAAGATTTCTAATTAGTGCTCGTGCTGTTGCAGGTCCGCGTAACTGATGTTTGATCGTCGCTAAGCGGGATTCCTAGTTTCAGCCTCTTTTCCCTTAACCAGTGAGTGGTTTGGTCCCTTCTTTCCTACTTCATCATGCTAATATCTCTAAGTTTCAATCGTTCACTCGATGATGCCCAGTTGGATGCCTAGAAAATCCTTAGCCACAGGCATACCAGCCACTAAGAAAGAAACATGGGAATTGTAGACTAATTTATCATATGCTTGCACACCTTATAATTTGAGCTTGTTTATAAGGAAAGTTGGTTGTTGGTGGCTGCCTGGTGCCTCGGATAGAGTTTGGACTTATGGGATAACTAAATCGGAATACCGCTTGAGAAAATATGAACTGTTGCATGAGATATATATGTGCTGCTTTACTTCTTCTGTTTATTTCGATGCATTGTATGATATATGAATTATTTCATGCATTTGCATGGTCTGGGACAACTTGTGCACAGAGTTTGGCATTTCCTCGAAACGGCTTTTTGGGGCACTGGAATCGTATCGATCCGGCGAGGACAAATAACCCTTTCGGGATCGGGACGTGACATATTGGTATCAGAGCACGGCTGTACTTCCTTAGGATTTCAAAAGAATGTAAAGGAGTTTGATGCGCCTCTCAATTGAGTTGCATTCGGCATCCGCTGCATGAGATGAGTCGCCTATACAATGAGCCCGTAGATATAAAATCTATCAATTTTGGAGTGTTAACAAGCTACTCTCTTTTGTAGCAATGGCTAAAAAAAACACTGCCGCTGCAAGTAATGCTCAGCCTATTCAGAGCGATCCGACAAGTTCAGGAGAATCCGGAGGAGCGAGTTCAACCGGTATGATGGAAAGGCTTATGCATCTCATAGAGGTGCAGCAACAACAAGCCGTTACGCAACAGGAACAATTTGCTTCTCAGCAGAAGCAGATGGATACCATGATGCAACTGATTGCATCCTTGGTACCAAGCAACGGGACTGCCACTGTGACGCCTGTCGCACCACCGGTCGTGGCGGAAGAAGATGAGTCAGAAGAGACTCAGCCTCCAGCAAGAAACTCCTGCCGTACAGCAGAGTTCATTAAAATACATCCGCCAACGTTCAATGGACGAGCAGAACCGGACGTGGTGATGGTGTGGATTGCTAAGCTGGAAGGACTCTTCAACTTGGTTGGCATCAGGGGATCCAAGCGAGTGGCCTGTGTATCGGTTCAGCTGAAACTGCGTGCGCATGATTGGTGGGAGGCCACGAAGCAAGAGATTATGATGCCAATCCCAACTGCAAAATTACTTGGGAAATGTTCAAATCTGCATTCATTGAACAATACATCCCCCGGGCCGTGCGACAACAAAAAGAAGACAACTTTAGCAATCTAGTACAAGAACGTTTGTCTGTCGATGATTATGATTCAGTATTTGCTAAACTGACAAAGTTTGCGGGGCACTTCTTGCCTAATCAGCAGGCGTGGTGCTATCGCTTTCAGAAGGGTTTGAATGATGAGTTGCGTAGGGACGTCATCAATCAGAAATGTCAAACCTACAGGGAATGCTACGAGGCAGCACTGAACAGCGAGCGGATCTTTGGGCGCTATCCCCCAAAGGTCGAGGTGCAAACCCCCCATACCAACAACAATAAACGACCTCAGGAAATGGGAGGGTCTGGAGCACAAAAGCGTCCGCACACGTCTGATCACAGGGGTCAATCCCAGGCACCGAACTGCAGCAGGTGCGGCAAATCAGGGCATCGAGTGAATGAATGTCGGATTACTGGATGTTTTAAATGTGGTCGTCTGGGCCACAAACAATTTAACTGCCGGGAGGGCAAGCCGAATCAGGACAACGGGAATCAGAACAGGGGGCCTCCAGCAAGTGATGCAAATGCTATGTCTGTAAATCCACAACGCCAGGGTGCTCAAGGCCGAGTCTATACCTTGACTCGGGATGAGGCATCTGTCTCTGAAACGGTCGTGACAGGTATATTACTTTTCAGAGAATTGCCCGCTAGAGTCTTATTCGATTCAGGTGCTACGCATAGTTTCATATCTGCTGATTTTACTGTTGAACATAAATTAGCTTCTACTCCCTTAACTATGAATCTTTGCGTAAGCACACCTTCGGGAGTCGACATGACCGCCGATGCGATCTGTAGGGATGGTTATATTTGTATCGGAGGGAGGAAGATTTCCTTAGATGTCATTGTACTAGACATTAAGGATTACGATATTATTCTCGGGATGGATTGGTTGGGTGCTTGTCATGCAACAATCGAGTGCGCGGAGAAGCGAGTCGTATTTCGTCTACCCGGCGAGGTAGACTTCTACTATTCGTGCGGCGCTGCACCGAAGACGGCAATGATGATATCAGCAATTTCGGCTAGGCGTATGTTGCATTCGGATTGTGAAGGGTACTTAGCTTCTGTTCGAGATACCCGGCAGGAAAGTGCAAATACAGCTCAGGCTGATGTCATAGTAGATTTCCTCGACGTATTCCCGGATGAGCTGCCTGGAATGCCTCCTGATCGTGAGATCGAATTCAGCATCGACATATTTTTGGATGCGCAACCGATATCAAAGGTACCTTATCGAATGGCCCCAGTAGAGCTTAAAGAACTTAAGGTTCAGTTACAAGATCTGTTGGACCGAGGATACATACGTCCAAGCGTTTCTCCGTGGGGTGCTCCGGTACTGTTCGTGAAGAAGAAAGATGGATCCATGAGGCTGTGTATTGACTACCGAGAATTAAATAAGGCGATCGGACGAAATTAGTACCCCTTGCCAAGGATAAATGACTTATTTGATCAGCTGCAAGGTGCAACAGTTTTCTCTAAAGTTGATCTCAGGTCAGGGTATCACAGTTGAAAATCAAACCAGAAGATATTCAAAAATCTGCGTTCAGGACCCAATACAGACACTATAAATTCCTCGTAATGTCGTTCGATTTGACGAACGCCCATGCAGCTTTCATGGATCTGATGAACCGCATGTTTCGGCCGTACGTAGACAAGTTTGTCGTCGTATTTATCGACAATATACTTATATATTCCAAGAATGAGGCGGAATACAAGGAACACCTGAAGATCATGTTGCAGACATTACGAGAACATAAGCTGTTCGCTAAGCTCAGCAAGTGCGAGTTCTGGTTGAACAGCGTGGCGTTCCTTGGTCATGTCGTCTCGGCAGAAGGCGTCGCCGTAGACCCGAAGAAAATAGAGGCGGTGGTGGACTGGAAACAACCTACGTCAGCCAGCAAAATTCGAAGCTTTCTCGGCCTAGCAGGATACTACCGTAGGTTCGTGAAAGATTTCTCTAAACTGGCCTCGCCTTTGACTCGCCTTACTCAGAAAGGGATTGTATACAAATGGAGTGATGAATGCGAAGCCAGCTTTAGTGAACTTAAGCGGCGTCTTATTTTAGCTCCAATTCTCGTACTTCTAGATGGGGTAGAGGAGTTTCAGATATATAGTGATGCTTCAGGACTTGGATTGGGATGTGTACTCATGTAACGGGACAAGGTAATATCGTACGCCTTCAGGCAACTGAAGCCGCATGAGAAAAACTACCCGACACACGATTTGGAATTGGCGGCGATTATATTTGCATTGAAGTTGTGGAGGCATTATCTTTATGGTATTGCTTGCAAAATCTTCACAGGTCACAAGAGCCTCAAGTATCTATTCACCCAACAGAAATTGAACCTCCGACAGCGGCGTTGGCTAGAACTTATTAAGGACTATGATCTAACGATCGCTTATACTCCGGGCAGGGGAAACGTCGTTGCTGATGCTCTGAGTCGAAAGCACGTGGGCTTGTTATCTATAAACAACCGTTTGCTTCGAGATCTTGAGGCGATAGGCATCGAGTTTCGAGTTCGATATCAAGGAGTGCAGCTGGCACCACTCCATCTTGAACCGAGTTTACGTGATAGAATTAAATCAGCTCAGGAGGGCGACCAGTTCCTAGCGAAGGTACGCGGATTGATCTCGGCGGAAAAGACGTCTGACTTTGTGGCAGGCAAAGATGGGGCCTTACAAATGAAACGAAGGCTATGCGTCCCTAGCGACCCTGAACTCCGAAGGGAAATTATGGCAGAAGCACACTACGCGAAGTATTCTTTACATCCGGAGAGCACTAAGATGTACAAGGACTTACGCGGTACCTTCTGGTGGCAAGGTATGAAGCGGAATATGGCGACCTTTGTGTCACAGTGCATGGCCTGCCAACAGGTGAAAGCTGAACATCAGAGGCCCGGCGGGAGATACAGAACCTTGCTATTCCCGAATGGAAATGGGACAACATCACTATGGATTTCATTATGGGATTTTCGAAGACGCCACGGGGGCATGATGCGATTTGGGTCATAGTTGATCGTTTGACCAAATCAGCCTACTTTCTGCCTATAAAAGTTGCTTGGAGCGTCGATCGGTTAGCACAGATCTACATAGACGAGATTGTTCGATTATACGGAGTGCCTGCCTCTATCGTCTCTGACCATGATGGACGTTTCTTATCTCATTTTTGGACTAGCCTACAGTCTGCTTTGGGAACCAAGCTACAGTTCAGTACCGCATACCACCTCCAGACTGATGGCCAAACAGAGAGGACAAATCCGATACTTGAAGATATGTTACGGCTGTGTGCGATCGATTTAAAGACTAATTGGGACACGCACCTTCCGTTGGCGGAGTTTGCGTACAACAACAGCTACCAATCGAGCATTCAGATGGCACCGTATGAAGCACTCTATGGGCGCAAGTGTCGATCTCCAATCTGTTGGGACGAAGTCGACGAGCGGCAGGTACTCGGGCCAGAGCTGGTGGAGCAGGCAGTCGAGAAAGTTTGCTTGATTCGGGAAAGACTCCGCACTGCACAGAGCCGACAGAAAAGCTATGCCGATACTCATCGTAGGCCCTTGGAGTTCATGGTCGGGGATCATGTCATCTTGAAAGTGACGCCGATGTGTGGAGTGATACGTTTCGGCGTGAAGGGCAAACTGAGTCCCAGGTTTGTCGGCCCCTTTAAAATACTAGAACGGGTGGCAGCTGTGGCATACCGAATTGCACTATCTCCCGCCTTGGCTGGAGTGTACGACGTATTCCACGTTTCTCAACTTCAGAAGTATGTGCATGACTCGAGTCATGTAGTTAGCTTTGAACAGCTAGAATTGTGCACGGATTTGTCATACTCAGAGGAGCCGGTGCAGATTCTGGATCGTAAGAAAAAAATACTTCATAACAGTACGATGTCCTTGGTTCATGTGATGTGGCGGAACCATACAGTTGGGGAATCAACTTGGGAGATAGAATCGGAGATGAAGGAGAAGTATCCTTCGTTGTTCGTTCAGTCGGAGGTAGGGCCTTGTTCTTAAGTTTCGGGGCAAAACTTTTTCTTAGTTGTATATTATGTAGTGCCTCAAATCCCGATCCGACCGGGACGAGCACTATGTAATTGGGCTTATGGCTAGTCCGTCTGAGTCGTAACTTAGATCTCGGCATCTTATTGCCACGGACGAAATACGATGATCCTTTCCAACTCATGGAAAGGCCTCTATTGAAACGAATCTAATAGTTTTCGTGTTTTGGTTGCTTGGTTTTCTTGATTGCCGCTTTGGGATTTTGATTTGGTGTTGCTTTCGATTTGCTTGGTTTTCGCTGTTGGTTTTATCGTTTGGAGCTTGGATTTTGGGGAGTTTGGCAAGGAAGGATAGGCAAGATCTTTAATTGGTGCTCGTGCTGTTGCAGGTCCGCATAACTGACGTTTGATCGTCGCTAAGCGAGATTCCTAGTTTCAGCCTCTTTTTTCTTAACCAGTGAGTGGTTTGGTCCCTTCTTTCCTACTTCTTCATGCCAACATCTCTAAGTTTTAATCATTCACTCGATGATGCCCGGTTGGATGCCTAGGAAATTCTTAGCCACAGGCATGCCAGCCACTAAGAAAGGAACATAGGATTTGTAGACTAATTTATCATATGCTTGCACACCTTATAATTTGAGCTTATTTATAAGGAAAGTTGGTTGTTGGTGGCGGCCTGGTGCCTCGGATAGAGTTTGGACTTATGGGATAACTAAATCGGAATACCGTATGAGAAAATATGAACTGTTGCATGAGATATATATGTGATGCTTTACTTCTTCTGTTTATTTCCATGCATTGTATGATATATGAATTATTTTATGCATTTACATGGTCTGGGACAACTTGTGCACAGGGTTTGGCATTTCCTCGAAACGGCTTTCTGGGGCACTGGAACCGTATCGATCCGGAGAGAAATATTTGATTCGTGCTCGTCACGATGCATAGCGGGACCTCCAGCAGGGTTGCTACCCGGGCTGATAGGGCGCGCCGCTAATGCTTAAAATATGTCCCTAAGGTATCGATCACACCAATGACCACATAGAATAGAACGCATGCTAACTTATTGTCTTGTGCAGATGGTAAGTATAAATTGTGTTCGTTACAGGGAAGGCGTGCATCGGTTGAGTAAGCAATCGGTGTACTGGTTGGATTCAATGCTATTTTCATTCCTATCAAAACATGCAACTGATATGAATTTATTTCACTTGCTTCCTTATAGAAGCTATCTTAATGCATGCTTGCCCCTAACAAGCTAGTGTCGATTTAGTCGAGTGGGTTCATCCCGCTCACCAGTACAAGTTAGGTACTGACCCACATTATGGGCAACTATTTCAGGCAATCAGACGGTGCAATGCTAGTACAATAGCGAGGAGGCGTTAAGAGCACCTCTATTTTGAAGTATAGCTGGAGTCAGTTCATTTTGGAGGCAGAGACTTCAATCTATACAAGGGCGTAATGTATAAACGACGTGGGCTATCTGACGGAGCATGCCCTGCATTTTGAGTTATCTTTTGTAATGCAATTCAATAGCGCGCATCAATGTAAACTCTATGTAAATTACTCTGAAATATCAATGAAAAAGCATGTTTCTTCCGCATTTGTGTTCAAATCTCTGTGAATGTGTTTTATAAATTGTGTTTCAAAATAGGTTCCTAAAAACTACAAGTTCTTGCCTTGTGCGAGCACAACCCCAGGCTCGCACGACATCACGCCCCTAGCGAGGATGAATCAGTTCCGTAAAGGATCCGGCGAGGACGAATAACTCTTTCGGGATCGGGGCATGATACTGCTCGTGGCCTGTATCACTATTCTGGGCTAATAGAGCACCGAAGGAGTGATCCATTGCACGTACATAGAGTAAGAAGGGGTTTTCCACGACCGGGGCTACCAGTACTAGAGGGCTTGATAGGTATCCCTTGATGTCGTCGAACGCGTGTTGGCATTCGTCATTCCAGAAAAAGGAGACACATCTCTTCATGAGCTGGGTGAATGGACGGCAATTCCCCGAGAGGTTTAATATAAACCTCCTGATGTATGCTAGCCTCCTTGAAGGCCGCGGAGCTCCCGGAGCTTCCTCGTCGGGTTTATCTCGAGGATTGCTTTAGTTTTGTCGGGGTCTATGTGAATACCCTGAGAAGTAATGATAAAGTCCAAGAATTTGCCGCTGGAGACTCCCATGAATGATTTGGTAGGATTCATCTTGAGCTGGTGCGTAGACATGAGATCGAACATAGTCTTCAAGTCCCTATGGTGATCACCTTTGGAGTAACTTTTGACGATAATGTCATCGACGTAACACTCTACCATCTTGCACAGATGTTCACAAAAAATGGTGCTCATAGCTCGTTGGTATATAACACCTGCATTTTTCAGACCGAAGGGCATAACTATGTAGCAGTATACTCTTATCGGTGTTCGGAATGATGTATGCTTCTCATCTTCATGAGACATCTTGATTTAATTGTATCCAGAGAATCCGTCCATGAATGACATGTAATCGAAGCACAAGTATTGTGGATCATTATATCGATGATCGGAAGAGAAAACTCGTCTTTAGGGCACGCTGAATTTAGATCATGAAAGTTGATGCAGATTTGAATCTTCTTGACGATGGGCACGATGTTGGCCACCCAATCCGGATGTTCTTCGCGGATGAAGCCACTAGCTATCAGTTTGTTAACTTCAGCTTCGATGGCGTTCATAATGTCCAGCCGGAACTATCGTTGTTGTTATTTGACGGGCTTAGCGTTCGACGATATATTGAGATTATGGATCACGATTTGGGGGTCTAGTCGTGGCATGTCTTCGCATCTCTAGGCAAAGACATCAATGTATTACCTGACGAGCTATAGCAGAGATTCCCGGTCTTCGTCGGACAAACTTTTGCTGTTGAAGATAGGCTTAGAGGAGGTCTTGTCACCTAGATCAACTTGTACAACTTTGTCCTTGGTAGGAGTGTCTCGCTGCTCAAATTGCATCTCCCATTGGGAATCTAGACGTTGGGCCCATGACTCTATTTCAGAGAGTTCGGGTGGGTCCCCGTTGTCTTCCTCCTGGTTAGCTGACACTATGTTGGCGGACAACGTTTGCCTGAGCATGTCCTCGTTACTGACGTCGGAGTCCCAAGCAAAAGATTCTGAAGAGTGAGAGTGTACTTCATCTGAGCCCTCGGGAGTTGTGGGAGGAGTTACATATCCTAAGCCATGCTTGGTCTTATTGTAGTAATCATCGGACTTGCCTGCGTGAGCAGGTAGACGCAGGGGCAGCTGTCGGCCCTTGTCGTGGTTTAAGCCCTTATTGGACTTCAGGTCATACCCCATCTTCTGGATAAGGTGCTTGGCTTATGAGCTATACCAGTTGAGTAATATTTTGCCAGTATCAGGTTCCGGATCCAGTTCTTCTTAGATGAAGGATCGGGGATATTCTACTCTGCCGAAGATGATGAGTTTGTCTCCCCTCCTTCTGGCCGGAACTGGGAAGTAGGAGCTTTGGTTGGGGAGGATATGTTTACTGCATAGGTGGTAATCACCTGTGTTTGGAGATGAAGGCCTAGACCGTGTTCCATGGAATACAATATGCTTATATGTGAACGTTCGAAGTAGTCCAAAGATAACCCTTTATTCATGAAATGACGTATCTTTGCTTCGAGGATTACATTATCGAGATAAGGTACGTTGGCATGAGCGGCTACATACTCCTCCAGCTCATCTTTCTCGAGGGCTACCCCTAGTACGAGCGAAGGCTTCGGTGGATTCCTGTACAGTTTTACTAACAAGGGTTCTGAATTTATAAGAGGTACCGGAGCCTCCCTTGGTGATCTTCGAAAGTGAATGACCATAGGTTCTGAAGGTGTAGACGATGCCGTATCTTTCCTCTACGGTCGATTCGGCCAATGAAGGCGAACGACCAGAGGTTCAGATATTGTAGACAGTATCGAATCTTCCTTTGGCGGTCGACTCGGCCTGCTAAGGCGGACAACCAAAGGTTCGGGTGCCTCCTTGTGCAATTTTATGACAAAGGGAGCAGTTGTGTCGGGAGTGCGTTCCTTGAGACGGACCCTCGGGGGCTCCTCTGGTGTTATCGTTGCCTCTGCTTCATCATCGGCCTCGTTGCCCCCTCCTCTTGGGGGACTTGCTTGTAGAGGATTGCATCGGAGTAGTAGGTCACGACTTCTTTAAACTGATCTATGTCTACGAATTCTATCTAGACCGTGCCATGGTCATCCACATACTTTAGATGTTGGTGTGGAGTTGATGGCACAATCATGTATTGGTGTATCCAAGGTCGTCCCAGCAGGACATTGTAGGATATATCTACGTCAACAATGTAGCAAGTGACCTTTGTCTTCAAGTCATCGATCTGGCATTTCAGGCAAATCTTGTCCAGAGGGAAGCTTCTTCCTACGTTGAAGCCACTGATAGCAGTATTAGTGGTTGTCAGCCGATGCATCAGGATGCCCAAGGTCTGAAGCAGACTCCGCAGGACGATGTTGATTGATGAACCGGGATCGATGTGCATCTGGTCCATCTTAATGGCGCCGATATACCATATATAATATAGGGGATGATCATGCCGGTTGTTCTTTAGCAACATATCCTTTTGCGAGAACGTGATATTGGGTATTGCCTCCACAATATTATTGCAGTAGGGACAAGCAACCGAATCTTCAGTTGGCAGTTTGACCTGTGCAAGGTAGGTGTCAGCATTTTTCAATGCCTCGCTAAGAGCAGCCCGAGTGTCTCTAGAGAGTCACAGAAGCTCAAATTGTGACAACTTTGTCGAGGTATTGGCGAGTTGAGCCAAGACGTCAAAGTTGTAGGGCTTTTCCAGTCCCTGAGCCATTTTCTTACGCAACGACTTGACGAAGCGTCCCTTTTTTTGTTTGGACTTGTCCGCTGGTAGGGGTTGAGATGGACCCTGATCAGACACGATAGGTGTACTATTTGGAGGTGCATTGATGTCGAAAACTTCATAATCTCGCTGGTAGGCAAGGCCCAACCGGGTTTCCTCTGCCCAGGCCTCCTCAGCGATGGAAGAAATCATGCGGCAGGACTTGGTTTTTCGTATTTTAGGCTTTGGCGGGAGGCACTGCTTGCTACATCAAGTCTGGGACCAGATCTGGGTGGACCCACATGACCTCGTCCCGAGGCGTAGTAAGAGGTGTCAGCCCGGCTGCTTGGTAGCAAACTGGTGAAAGATTGACTACCTCCATTGTTGCCCTTGGGATCGGTGTGACTCTGTCCTTGACTTCCGTCCCGGGGAAGTTGCCGAACTTGAGGGATACCATGTTGGCGGCAACTGTTATGTCATCGAAGTCCAAGGAGAGAGATTTGGTATTGATCAAGCACTGGATGAAACGCTTTAATGTGACAATCCCGCATCGCATGGTGGACGTTCCGATGAAAGTAATATTACTTCGGGTTATTTATGTCTGCCGCTTTCGGTTAGCATCTGACGTTGGGGAGCCAAAGTTTTCCTCTATTTATTGGCATGTTGAAGATGGGAATGACATCATCACGCTCAAAAGAGTAAGTCTCCTTTGGTTTCAGAGCTTTCGTCTATTTTTACTTTAGCTTTTTGGTTAAGTTGGCGACCAAGGCATGCTTCATTTTTCCCTTGCGTCTGCTATTGCCGTCGTTGTTGTTGTTGGGATGTCTTCCCCTATCATCGGTGATAGGGATCTGTATGCCCAAGATTCGGGCGTCCTTGACTTTCTTCTCGGTGCCGACAGCTTTTATAATGAACGACGTCCAGTCTTTAAGCTGGCTATTACCCATCCAGAGACTGACTGTCGAAAGTAGGTTTCTCTGGCACATTTCCATCAGTTTCATTTGGGGATTGCCAGGAGGCAGCCTCTGTCACGCCCCAGTCCTAAAATGTAAGGAACTAGGCCACGTGGCATTGGCCAGCTGACACGTCACTAAGGGTTTAATCCATTTTTATGGACCCAAAGGAACGTGCTACGCTGTCCTAAAATACTACAAGTTTTAATACAGGTAAATCTAATCTCATCCACAGAAATATTAATAAATATTGAGAATAGTGCTGAAATATATATAATGCTGAGTCTAAAAGTCATAGTACACAACTTGTGGAAACAAATCCACTACAAAATATAATAATAGTGCAGAAAATAAGATAGACTAAAGTATCGTCTATCTAGGAAAAATAGCTCCATCTCCAGGTGAATGAGCTTTTAGGATCAGGCAGATTCTGATGTCGGCCCCTCTAACTCCTCTTCGGTGGCGTATCTAGTCTCCTGATCAGGTCCATACACCGTGGGGTAGAAGGCCTCCTCTAAATCTGGAAGGGAACCAGGTCCTCAGTGGGACATAACAAGATACAGGAAAATAATATGCCATGTATGTAAATACTGAATAAATAAATACAGGGTGCTAACTATCTATGTGAATGCAAGTAAAGACCTTGTAGTACGCATGGGAATGTGTAGGTTAGACATATGCTGACTTAATTCACCAATCATGGTGACTGGCTAGTATATGTATCATATGCCCCCAGACTCATGGGCACTCTGCAATCGTCCATCTCCGAGGAGCATGGAACGAAGGATAAAGACTCAAGGAGGGGGTATCTCATACGTCTACTAGTTATCTTTTCCGCCCAATGTAACTAATGCCAAGTCGTAACTATTCCTGAGTTTTCCTGATTTTATGCTAGGCCGTGATGCACGTCACACGTACTGGTAGCTAATCAAATACGCAGCTCGCATCCCAATATGTATTGCAACCATGTTGCATATTCCCGTGATAGGGTTTAGGAGGATATTAGGATACCCTCACAGTTGTTGGTAAGTCTGTAAAGACTAAGTTATTTATATTACATATCAACGTACTTGTTGACTGTACCCGAGGCAGTCTCAGGTACTCACAGTTATATGGAATTTAGAAAAAAATAGCATATAACAATATTTGAATTTAAACAGTAACTTGGCAAGGTATACTTGCCTACTTCCTGAGTGTGTTGAAAACCTGTACTTGAAATCAAGTCTGGGGGGGGGGGGTCCTGTGACAGGGGGTCACTGACTGTGCTGAAGATGTACTCTGTTTAAGGCCTACAGGGTTCGTAAATATCAGTAAATAAAGGGGTACATAATATAATGGTATATATATATACTTATGTAACTATATATAGAAGGTAAAATATATATATATATAGTCATATATATATAGATATAGTATTTATATACATAACATAAATTTATATAGATATTTATATAACATATAATAATAAGTACATAACTAAAACATATGTATATATATATATTTAAATATATATATATATATATATATATATATATATATATATATATATATATATATATATATATATATATATATATATATAAGGTACATATATATATGGAGTATATATACATGAATAATAAAAATAAGGCATATATACATATATAGCTTTAAACAATAATAGTATGTACAATATATATGTATACATATATATATATACTAAGAATATAAATACATATATTATATTTATATAAATAATAATATAGTATTTTTATATATAAATAACATATATATACAATACATATATAAATATATACATATACATTCATATATATATATATAAAAATAAAATGCATATATATAATAACATATATTAGTATTTATTATATATATATACATATATTTACACAAAAGAAAAAAATACATATATATAGATATTATATTTATATATATATATATATATATATATATATATATATATATATATATATATATATATATATATATATATATATATATATATATATATATATATATATATATATATATATATATACAATATATACATATAATATAATAATGATACATATATATTTATATAAATATATATTATATACAGATATAATATATAATAATTATAGAATATAATTATAGAATACTATATATAAACATATATATAAATATACTTATTTATATATTTATATATATATATATAAATATATATATATAAAAATAGAAAATAAAAATATACATATAATTACAATAATATATATTATACTGTATTTAATATAATAATAATAGTAATAATAATTATATACAGATATAATATATAATAATTATAGAATATAATTATAGAATACTATATATAAACATATATATAAATATACTTATTTATATATTTATATATATATATATAAATATATATATATAAAAATAGAAAATAAAAATATACATATAATTACAATAATATATATTATACTGTATTTAATATAATAATAATAGTAATAATAATTATATAATATAATTATTAGATACAATATATTATATACATATATATATAAATATATAAATATATATATATATATATATAGATATAGATAAAAATAAAAATATACATATAAAATATACAATAGTATATTTTATACTGTATTTATATACTGTATAATAATAATAATTATATATATATATATATATATATATATATATATATATATATATACAATACCATATATACAAATACATATATATGTATATATATATAAATATACATGTATATATACATATATACATAAATAATAAACTTAATACATATAATAATAATAATTATATATATATAATACATATACATACTGTATATATACAGTATTAAATAATTATATAATAATATAATATATATTATATATTATAATATATAATATATATAAACTTATATATTAATATACATATATATATATATATATACATATATATATACATACATATACATAAAGTTATACGTATTCGTACAGGAAATGGGGGGGTATATACCTGACAGGTGGGGGACCCACTGGGCTTGCCGCCGGCGGAAGGACGACGGCGGAGCGGTCGGCGGCTGGCCGGGACGGCGGTCACAGCAGCAGTGGCTGCTAGCAGTGACAGCAGCAGTGGCAGCGCCGCAGGCGGTGGCGGGGGCGGCGGTACATGGTGGGAGATCGGCGGAGGGGGTCGTGGCGAGTAGTTCGGTGGTGGTCGCGGGGGTCAGTGGTGGCCAGAGTGGCCGTTGGAGGCGGTCGGGATGGGGGAGGTGGCTGTGGTTGGGAGGTCGGGGGAGGCACTGCGGGGGTGAGGGCGGCCGGAGTAGTAGCCGTGGGGCGGTGGTGGTGGGTCAGTTCGGTGGAGGAGGTGGCGGCGAGTTGTTTGGGGGTGGTGGCAGTAGACCAAGGCGGCCGAAAGCTGCGCTGGGGGAGGTCGGGGTTGCTGGTGGTGGGTTGGTGCGGGTGATGGGGTTGGGTCTGTGGGGGTTGCAGGCGGCGGAGGCGGCGTCCAGGGAGGGTGGTCGTCGGGCGGGAGGGAGATGGGTGAGGGGCGAAGTGGTCGGCGGCGGTCCGGTGGGCGGAGGTGGCCGAAGAAGTGGTGTGGGGTGAGTTCGGGGAGAGGTGCTGGGGTGTATATATAGGTTTTAGTGTTTGGGGTAGATTTGTAAATAGGTTAAAGTTTTAGGGTTATTTAGGTAATTTTAATATAAAATATCTTTTGATATTTTATCCTGATATTTTGAGATATTTTTGGGTGGGACCCATGCCACATGGACGGTCCATGATCACCGGCCAATAGGGGGGTGACACCTCAAATGAAATTTTGTAGAAAAACCCCTGTAAATTCATAAATTGCATAAAGGTCCTAAAATTGGAATTTTACGTAATTACGCAATTTGTCTGATAAAATACCATATTTCCAGAAAATACTAAAATGCTCAGAATTGAGAGGGAAAAGCTGTGGGAGGGTCCTGAGGGGGTGGGGGTGAGTCTGGGCAGGGGCAGGGTCTGGTTTCTGGGTGATACGGGTCACCGTATTTATTAATTAATAAATACTGCGCACGGTGTTCACTAATTATTTAGAGGCAGGTAGGGTCATAATTTTAATACGGTGTTAATATACTAATTGTAGTATATTCAAAGTAGAATATTTACGTATTTTTGTTTGGGCAAAACAGGTACAAGTTGGGCCTCAAATCTCTAGGGGTACAGAGATGGGTATAGAGCAGGAAATTTAATAGATAATAAATACGAACGTTTGTAACGATATTTGTGCGTCTCAAATGAGGCTCAAAATAAAGCATCTGGGAGTTGCACAAAATTCAGAAAAATAGTTTAACATGTCTAGGGCAGGTATGTAAACTTTGTTTGGGAATAACAGCTAGTGTAATGCTCTAATTAATTAGGTGATGGACAGGTGCACAAATCAATAGGATATGTAAGCAAAATAAATTTAAAAAGTTTGCAATAATTCTAATTAGCTAAAAATAATTTTAAAATACTGAAATCTGGTCGAGGGAGTTTACAGCCTCAGTACAGCTTATCGGAACCGCTCGATATAATTTTATGCTAGTTCCTTTTTTCTCTGGACAAAGTCCATCAGGGAGGACATAGTTATGTCACTTCCCGCCTCATAGAATCTTTGGAGAAAAAGACTCTTGAGATCGCCGAACGATGAGATACAGTTATCTTGGAGGCTACAAAACCAGTCGAAGGCCACCCCGGATGTCATGCCCCGGTCCCGCAGGGCCGTTCGTCCTCGCTTTGGTCCCTACGGAACCGATCGTCCTCGCACGGGCGTGATACCGTGCAAGCCTAAAATGCGCTTGCACAAGGCCAAAGCTTTGATACAAGGGCAAGTAAGCTATTTGATACTGAAGCAGCGGCACACATATTACAGAAAAGTGAAGATCACAATGGCATATGAAAACAAGCTCTTTTATTGATATTCATAAGTTTTTTAAGCGGCGCATAGACGAGGTTACAATTCGCTCAGGCACTCTGTCTCTCGATTACAATGACACCGTTCCATACATTATGTTCCTCTATACAAAAGCAACTCAAAGCAGGCACAACTCGATGCGGCTGCAGGCATCGATTCCCGATTTTCGGTTCCTTGGGATGAGGCACGGCTATCGTTTCCTCGGACGATCAGGCACCTGAGAACAAGCAGACTGTTGGTGGGTCAGCACTTTATACAAGTACTGGTGAGTATAAATAATTGAACATAAGCTACACCCCCTGAAACCCACACTAAGTAAACTTGTGACAAAATATTGCATTACTAGTGATCTTGCTAGTTTTACCTAAGTTCTTTTCATGCAGCTCAGAACTATAGTCAGATTACATCTTTTGAAAACACAAGTTAGAATCCAGTTTTGCATATTCGATACTCAAGCATTCAAGCAACTATAAGGGACAGTGTTCTCATCGTGCAGTGTGCAGCATGTATTGTGAAATCAATCTAACTCTTAGGGCAAAGCTTATCTAGCAGACTGATCATATCGAATCAAGGCAAGCATATCAAGTGGACTATCATTTCTATCAAGCATTTAAGGCAACACATCTATATGACTTCGGTCCCCGAGAAACCAGGATTGGTAGCGGTAATCCAGCTATCCAATGACTCACATACTGGTACTATAAGCAGCTGTGATCAAGGTTCAGCTCTGCACTAATAGCCATTTTCTAACTGATGCAAATGCATGAAGCTCTATCAGATAAATCATGATGCATACAGAATGATCAAGCAGGCTATAGATAAACTCATAATATTTCTTACCCACGGCCGAATGGTTATCCCTGCAGCAGACACACAAGTTAGCAACAATTTGCATAACATAATGTATACAGTTCTCTAGTTTCCTGTTCGTTTCTGCATCAAACAGTTAGGTATTCGAGAAGGCTAGCCTAGCATGCGCCCTAACTATATGATGGTCCCCTCAATGGGATTAGCATTTGGGACATACAAGCCCATCTCACTAATAGACGAGTCTACCCTCCCGTAAGTAAGGACGTGTTAAGCCTCATGGTATCTAGATCTCTCCTAGGCCGAACGATCCCAGTGCCCCAGGAAACGTTCAAAAGATGACCTTGTGCACAAGTTGTCCTGACCAAATACGAGAATGCAAGCTCCTATCAATACAAAAGTATGCACATAATCCAGAACAAGCAAGCAAACACATCTATCAAGTCCAGATAGCCAAAGCTTACTCTCTGAATACACATTGCCTAATAGCCACATACCCCCCCTCCCGTAAGTAAGGTGTGTTAAGCCTCAGGGTGGACTATTAGTCTAGATCACAAGTTCACGCCATTCACCAAGTCCCATCTCATGACAAGCAATCAATGAAGCATGTTCAAGCAAAGCTAACTCCTTAAACAAGTAACAAGCAAGAACAGTTCTTATAACTCTAGCATGCAAAATCTATCTCTTGTGGACAAGCATTCGAGTATTCCAGTCTAGCATACGATATCAAGAATGAGTACAAGCAATCCTTTTTACTCTTGTTATTAGCATGGCAAGGTTCTATCTCATTTCAGACAAGCATTTCCAGTTCTCTTATTAGGCAAGCAAGCAGATTCATTTCAATGACAAGCTATGTGAGTTCTCTTATTAGCATAATGAGTCGGTTCTATCATTCTTCTTATGAAACAATCTTCTTTAGAAACAAGCATTCAAAAACTCAGATTCATTATTAAGGCATGCAAGAATCAGATAATGCAGTTCTGTCCACTCACTTTAATTAATCGGTCAAGAACTCTCCGAGAAGACTTCCGTTCGAGCAAGCAAGGCGATATCACTTGTACATAGTGCCTACGCAGAGCGGGGCACTACATACTTACCCACCAACAAAGAGTTTTGTCCTCGAAACTCAAGGAAAAACTCACGAAAATACAGAGCAGCGATAGTCCTCATCCCTCACCTTCCTTAATCAAAACTCAGCAATCCAGAAATCACAAATCCCATCTCAAGCAATGAAAATAAATCCAAAAACTTTTGCGCGCATCTTTGAGAATATCTATGGACTTATTGTATGGAACGTTCATTGCAACACAATCACAACTCAGAGTCGGAGGCAACGGAATGGGCAAAGAATCGAGTCACTCTGATACCATTATGTCATGCCCCGGTCCCGCAGGGCCATTCATCCTCGCTTTGGTCCCTACGAAACCGATCGTCCTCGCACGGGCGTGATGTCGTGCAAGCCTAAAATGCGCTTGCACAAGGCCAAAGCTTTGATACAAGGGCAAGTAAGCTATTTGATACTGAAGCAGCGGCACACATATTGCAGAAAAGTGAAGATCACAATGGCATATGAAAATAAGCTTTTTTATTGATATTCATAAGTTTTACAAGTGGCGCATAGCCGAGGTTACAATTCGCTCAGGCACTCTGTCTCTCGATTACAATGACACCGCTCCATACATTATGTCCCTCTATACAAAAGCAACTCAAAGCAGGCACAACTCGATGCGGCTGCAGGCATCGACTCCCAATTTTCGGTTTCTTGGGATGAGACACGGCTATCGTTTCCTCGGACGATCAGGCACCTGAGAACAAGCAGACTGTTGGTGGGTCAGCACTTTATACAAGTAATGGTGAGTATAAACAACTGAACAGAAGCTACACCCCCTGAAACCCACACTAAGTAAACTTATGGCAAAACATTGCATTACTAGCGATCTAGCTAGTTTTACCTAAGTTCTTTTCATGCAGCTCAGAACTATAGTCAGATTATATCTTTTGAAAACACAAGTTGGAATCCAGTTTTGCATATTCGATACTCAAGCATTCAAGCAACTATAAGGGACAGTGTTCTCATCGTACAGTGCGCAGCATGTATTATGAAATCAATCTAACTCTTGGGGCAAAGCTTATCTAGCAGACTGATCATATCGAATCAAGGCAAGCATATCAAGTGGACTATCATTTCTATCAAGCATTTAAGGCAACACATCTATATGATTTCGGTCCTCGAGAAACTCAGGATTGGCAACGGTAATCCAGCTATCCAATGACTCATATTCTGGTACTATTAGCAGCTATGACCAAGGTTCAGCTCTGTACTAATAGCCATTGTCCAACCAATGCAAATGTATGAAGCTCTATCAAATAAATCACGATGCATACAGAATGATCAAGCAGGCTATAGATAAACTCATAATATTTCTTACCCACGGTCGAATGGTTATCCCTGCAGCAGATATAGAAGCATAAAAAATACGCTGGATAGCTATACGCAGCATGTTGATGCAGGGCAGTGTAAACAGAGGACCTCAGAGCCATCAAAATATGCAACAGAGCTTTTCTGCTGAGCATAGCGTAAAAATATAGGCTCAAGGACCATTCGCGTAATGCAGTATGTCCAGGCTGCTTCAGCGTAAACAGGGTACTTCATCGCCTTTATGGCGTAAAACTCATCCGCTTTCAATAAAATATTGAAGTGTACGAGGAAGCTTCGTATTCTTCGAAATAAACCTGTCAGATCATACAATGAACCTGACGTCTGGACTCCTGACAAAGAGTACAGAACGACTACCCAGGCGACGGGTATAATGATGGCGCGGTACTGTAACCCAGGCTGTCATTTACTGCCATTTTATTTGCATAAACCACTTTTACACATACGAAGGAATACGCTACCTAGTTTTACACAGGCAGATGTGAGCTGTTTATGCTCCGCAGAAGATAAACAGCCTGCCATGTCAAAAGCTGAACTTCTTACAGGGCTCGAGGCACGTCTCTGTATTTAATGCGCAGAGTGGTGACAGTTTCTCGAGGCACGTCTCAGCATTTAAAGCACCGAATACTGACAGATGTCCGAGGCTCGTCTTTGCACTTGATGCACAGAAGGGTGGCAGGCCTTCAAAATATGCCTCCGTATTTAATGTGCAGGATAATGGCAGATCTCCGCATTTAATGCAGGAGATTTAATTAAATGTCACCGAACCGTCGTTTAGTGACATCTCCTTTGCGTAAACTACTCTTACGCATATAAGGGAATACGCCGCCTAGTTTTACACCGGCAGACATGAGCTTCTTACGCACCGCAGAAGACAAACATCCTGCCCCGTCAGCAGTTACTCTTCATACAGGATTCGAGGTGCGTATCTGCATTTAATGCGCAGAATGATGGCAAATCTTAAAGACATGTCTCAGCATTTAATGTGCATAATGAGGGCAGATCTCGGCATTTAATGCAAAAGATTTGATTATATCTCCAAGAGCCGTAATTCCGGCTAAAACATCCACATCATCTCGGCTTCTACGCCTGCTCGGCTTCTATGCCCATTTCGGCTTCTACGCCTGCTTGGCCCTCGGACCACTCGGCTTCTATGCCCACTCAGCTTCGACGCTTACTCGGCTTCTATGCCTACTCGGCTTCTATGTCTATTTGGCTTCTACGCCATGGTGACAGTCATTTGGCTTCTACGCCAACCTCTTCTACACAAGGGATAACTACCTACGGGACTTCTACGCCGTGATCTTAGTAGCAGTTACACGCGTTTGTCCCTTAGTCGGACACGCGTCACTTGCTCATTAAAAAGGTCATTTATACGCAGGCATTGGTTATTTTAAACCGTCGTGTAAAAGGGTGATGTACTTTCTACTACTCGGTTTCTACGTCGACTGTGTGGTCACTGTCATTATAAGCTCTATAAATAGAGACCTCTATCAACAGAGAAAAAGGTCGCGAATTAAAAGGTCAAAGAAACTGGTTAAAAAGGTGAGGAAGAGGTCAAGAGAGAGAGAAGAATCAAGAGCTCAGGCAAAGAGGAGGGATCGACGACTTTGGCATCGAGCATCCACCCTCTTTAGCAACCTTCGAAGCTGCTTTCTGTCTTCCACGACACTTCTTCAACATCGTGTGGTCCAAGGGCTAAAGTGATCGACTGCAGATCAGACACCTATAGCAATATTTACCCAGATTAAATAAATTGTACTTAGACATCCTCGTATAGGATTAAATTGTACAATCTTGTTTATAAACATAAAAGAAGGGCGGGTTTTCGTATAAGACCTCATTTTCCACATATTATCTTTTTCATTTATTATTCGAAACAAGATGGTGACTCTGCTGGGGACATCTTTCTCTTCTGATAAGAAAGCTATTGCTCAACACGATGCGGTATCCGTAGGATCCGTGAAGAAGACACTGGTCGTCCAGTTTGACCAGTCTGCCTACGAAGATATGCTTCAAACAGGGGGTAGCTCTCACTCCCTCTCTGTCCAAAACAACAGGAAGCTGCGTAAGGTCTGGATGCCCAAGGCATCCTCTACCATTCCTGTGGACTCTCCGATCTCTCTGATCTCTCCGACCAATGAGGTTGTAGCACTGCTCCCTCCGTGCCTTGCGCATAAAATTCAGTCACCTGTCTCTGGCAGGGCCGATAAAACTTCTGGCAATGCATCAGCACTAACCTAGAAGTATACTCCGTGCCTTGGGCGTAAAATTTAGTCGCCTGCCTCTGTCAGGGCCGACAAAACTTCTAGCAATGCCTCAGCACTAACCCAAAAGTATACTCCGTGCCTTGCAAGTAAAATTCAGTCACCTGTCTCTGGCAGGGCCGACAAAACTTCTGGCAATGCCTCAGCGCTAACCCAGAAGTATACTCCGTGCTCTGCGCGTAAATTTTAGTCTCCCGTCCCTGGCGGAATAGACAAAATTTTTGATGAGGCCTCAGCGCCAAATCAGGAATCACAAATGCACTCTGGGCGTAAAAATACATATGTCTTCCTCGGAAAAGCAGATGATCCCTGCAATCTATGTAAGGGAAAGCAAGCAGCAGACTACTCAACTTCTTGGCCTTTACGCCAGCAAGGCAATAAACTACCCGCCCTCCGGATTATGCGAGAAGTTGAGGGCCGACTGAGGACATCCTCAGCTTTACGCCAACCAGAGCAGAGCTCCAAATTATGCCAGGAGAAGCCACTCAGCGTAAAGAAGGCTTAATTTGTAGGAAGACACCCTCCTCGGGGATTATCTGCCACCCAGATGGCCAACCTATTGTATGTAGGTGGCATAGGGAAAACAATGGTTCCCAACATCCGCATGCCCACTAATGTGAACAGAAGGAACAAGCCATCATCTTCTTCTTCTGTAACTCCTCCTGACCTGCACAATTATCTGATCCAGAAATGCAAGGAGAGGGGATCTTCCAGCATATCTATTACGCCTCCTAGCAAGCACTGTTGTAATAGTCATAGGATTGTAATTAATTGTTGCTGTTCTGAAGCAAAACGGTCGGTTTTCGACCGATTGAGCTACTCTCCATCTTTCCAGGAAGAAGGGCCCACGCATGCATCTGTGAACATGGCTTCACACATACCTAGAGGAGGGTAGGGCTCAAGACGTCATCCCTCTAGAACTCCGAGCCGAAGGAGATTCAACATGCTCGTTAGGAACGTCGAAGCTGGGGTGTTCCAAAACACTCGTTCGAGGTCGCGACAACCGGCTTCGTACTCTTCTGATTCCGATGCTGGGGGTCGCCAGTCCCCCGAATCAGATGCCGAAAGTATAGAGTCAACTTCTACAGAGACCTATACTAATCTTTCAATGACACCCAGGGAGATGGAAGTTTATGCCATTAGAGATGAGCGCGAGGAAGCTTCCCCGCCCGGGAGCGCTGAGCAATCATCACTATACTAGAGACGTCTCTAAAAAAATGTAGTCCATGATGGAGAACATGCACCAGATGATGCTGACTCAACATACAGCTGCTATGGCTCAAGCGTCGGTCCCTCCAACTCAGATACGTGTGGGGGTGGACTTACCACCATCCAACGCAATCTAAGAGCCTGCTCTAGATCAGGAGTCAGCAGTTCCTCCGCTTCCTTACTCGAAGAATGTATTACCTCCCGTCGGAGTAGCGATACAATCGATTCCTCATCACTCCATGGTCCCGCTATCGGCTGAAGATCCGATGCAGGCAGTACGGGAGTTGAAAGCCCAATTTGATGCCCTGGAGTACAAAGATCAGCTCAAGAAATTGGGAATCAACCAACCTTACCCAGCTATCTGGGAAGAGGTCCCTTTTCCTCCTAGATACAAACCACAGACTATGGCTTTGTTCGAGGGAAAAACATCACTGAGTCAATACATGAACTACTTCAGCATGATGACAGTGTTGTTACAAGGGAACGACGCCCTCCTCACTCGGGTGTTCAAGGGCTGTCTCTCGGGAGTAGCTTACCAGTGGTACCGCAGCCTGGCGGACAACTGTATTACTTTCTTTGAAGAGTTCAAGGCGTTATTCTTCACGCGATTCTACGAAGGAGGGATGGACATGTCTATGTCCTCTCTCATCGAAGTCAGGCAGAAGGAAAATGAGAATGTTCACACTTTCATCGAATATTTTCGTCAAGCCACTCTGCAAATGCCTCCAGGAGTCCCAGACTTGGCATTGGTGGACATCTGCAGGAAGAACCTTCTTCCTGTGATCTCGGTGTTCACAGGACCATATCAGTTCCGTGATTGGCCCTCGTTCATTATCTCAGCGGTAGCCACGGAGGACAATAGTCAGAAGGCGCGCGATAATGGCATCATGATCTCGGCCTCTGATAAAGGCAAGAGGTTATCCTCCAACATCGACCATCCTCGTGGTACCAAGGGTAAAGAAGCTCTGGCGATAAACATGTCCAGGCAAAAGATGGTGGCTACCACACAGAGAAAACCTGGGAATTCCTGGCCCCTTGAAGTGTACTCTTTCGACGACGACAATATTCCGAACATATTCGAATGTCTCGTCAAAAGCGGCAAGATTATCCTTCCTGAGGTGAGACGGCCCAATGAGGCCGGCAGTACCAACAACCCCAAGTACTGCATCTTCCATAGGTACATACACCACCCCACAAAGGCGTGTTATATATTGAAAAGGAAGATCCAGGAGCTGATCGATGCTAAGGCCATCACTCTGCGCAACAGCGAGAAGACGGTCACAGCCAACATGATCTTCCTGCAATTTGGCAATCTGCCTCCCCAAGAAATCTAGGACGGTGTTACACCTATTTTTTGGACGACGATGAACATCGTTAATCTTCCTCCAGCTAGATGTCAAAATCATGACCTGCTACCACTAACTACCCAGCGAGGCGAGACTATGTGGGTTCATCCAGATCTGGTACTAGAGATCGAGAAAGAGACTCAAGCTGCTAAGGCTAAGTCTAAAAAAAACTCAAAGCATAAACCGTATCACATGATTATGGTACACTCGGCATCAGAAGACGAGGTCTTGGCTACTGGAACTCGCTCAGGGAAAGCCTACCTCCAGGACTATGGAGCCAGCCAGAAAGATATGTCGGCAGATGCTTCAGCTGCCAAACCTTCAGAATCGGAATCCGTCGTACCAGAGGCCGGTCCTTCGAGACCAACTTCGGCGGACAAGGGGAAGCAAAAAGAAGTGTGCTTCGATAAACCTGTGAAAAATATTCAAAACAAAGGTTTAGAGAAGCCATACAACTTCGACATCCTGGCCCAACTGGCTAATACACCAGCCAGGCTGTCCATCTTCGAGCTACTCAGGCTCTCTCACGACACTCGTCAAGCCCTGAGTGAAGCATTGATGCAGGCGGATGCATACTTGACCCAGCTTAAGTCCCCTGACGGAGAACCCGTGGCGTGTCCTCAATGCCACAGTGTAATGGAGGTGGTCCCAAATATCACTTTCACTCAAGATGATATGCTGTTAAAACATAACAGGCATGACAGACCCCTCTATTACACCGGGTATATCAGTTCCATGGAGGTCGACCGGATTCACATAGATTCGAGATCATCAATCAGTATTATTCCTCATAGTCTGCTCAGACTGCTGAGGATTTCTACCAGTGAATTGGCTTACACCACCACTACGATCGTGGGTTTCAACGCCGGAAGAAGTAAGCCGTTGGGGAAAATTTGCCTGAGGATCCAGATTATCAACCTCAGATCGGTGGCTACATGTTACGTCATCGATTCAGAGGTGTCCTATAATATTTTACTGGGTAGACCTTGGATCCACGACCACAACATCGTTCCTTCGACTCTACATTAATGCTTCAAATATGTAGACGCCCGAGGAACAGTACAAATGGAGATTACTGACCTGAACTCGTTCAAAGGAGTAGAATCCTACTACTCTGATGCCGTTTTGTACTCTCAAGACTGCACGAAAGAGGTGTCAGCCGAAGCAGAGAAGGAATCCCACCGGGAGCCAGAAGAACCTTCTGCCAAGCAACCTCTGTCAATCAAGGTGAAAGGACGGACTACTCGTCCAAAAACTATAGAACCTATGGCTATCCACCTGAACGAGACCAGGTCAGAAAAAGGGGGTGATCCTCTAGTGATCACTTTGAACCAGAAGCCTCCACCCTTGGTCATCAACCTCCGGCGCAACAGGCAGCCGAGTGATGTAAATACAATCGGGAACAGAGTTTCAGATGATAATAAATATCCTCTTTTCCAGTATATTGACGCCCAAATTTCAAATCAGGAATCCTCTCCCTACGACGATATAGAACCTACTGCGCAAAAATTTTTGGAAGCTATAGATTTCTATCATCCATATATATGGGAAGTGGCGTCATCATCCAATGTCACCACGATATATGGATCGCATAAAGATTCTATCTTCATTGTCCCGTCTACTTGCAGCAGTCAACATTCAATAGTTTTCGGCCGCATGCGCAATGAACTGACTGTGTAAGAGGATTCTTCCGACGACGATGCCGATAAAATACAGGTTCACAGATACAGCCCGCAAGCTCTGAAGATCATGCAAAATATGGGTTATAACTTAAAGCTGGAACCGGGTCTCAACTACGGGAAAGGCAGACGAATGCCACTGCACGACGATCCCTATTATCAACGAACTCGTTTTGGGTTAGGGTATACCATCTCCCTCGCAACTCCTAAGTCAAACGAGGATATCTTTTCCTCCTCTCAAAATGGCTCAGCGCCCTCCGACTCATATCATGCTCTCGAGCAAACATTATCAGTAAATATGGTAGTGACAGATTCCTTCGAATCAGACGAACAAGAATCTGAACTGTTTGAGAATGATGCTTGGGCTCAGCAAATGGATACACAATGGAAGTTCCGCTTCGAGCGGAGAGAACCTCCCACCGAAGATAAAGTTATCCAAATTGACGTTGGGGATGAACTTTTGCCAAAATCGATATTTATCAGTAATGATCTTTCTGAAGTAGAAAGGGAAAAAGTTATCCAGCTGATAAAAGAATATATCGACGTCTTTGCATGGAATTATGAAGATATGCCAGGCCTTGATCCAAAGGTGGCTACTCATAGGCTCAATATATTTCCCGATTCGAAGCCTGTAAAGCAGCACCAACGCCGGTTCCACCCGGATATGATGGACGTCATTGAAGCTGAAATCAAGAAGTTGATAGCCTGCGGCTTCATCCGTGAAGAACAACATCCCGACTGGGTCGCCAATATTGTCCCGGTCATGAAGAAAAATAGGAAAGTACGAGTCTGCATCGATTACCGAGATCTGAACGCAGCCTGCCCCAAGGATGAGTTTTCTCTTCCCATCACAGACGTCATGATTGACAATACATGCAGTTTTGAACGTATGTCTTTCATGGACGAATTTTCAGGATACAATCAAATCAAGATGCATCCTGAAGACGAGAAGCATACTGCCTTTCGGACACCATTGGGGGTATATTGCTATACGGTCATGCCCTTCGGATTGAAGAATGCCAGGGCTACGTACCAACGGGATATGAGTAACATATTCTATGAGCATTTATGCAAGACAGTAGAGTGTTACGTGGACGATGTAGCTGTCAAAAGCTGCCTCAAGGATAATCACATCCAAGACTTGAAGACAGTATTTGAATTGATGCGCCAACATCAACTCAAAATGAATCCTACAAAGTCCTTTCTGGGGGTATCTAGTGACAAATTTCTGGAATTTGTCATTACCGCCAAAGGCATTCAAGTGGACCCTGATAAAGTCAAGGCCATCTTAGAAATGCGACCACCCCGCAATCTGAGGGAACTCAGGGGATTTCAAGGTCGTCTGGCTTATATCCGGAGATTCATATCCAACCTCTCTGGGAGATGTCAGCCATTTTCTCGTCTCATGAAGAAGGTGTATGCTTCGTATGGGACAAAGCCTGTCAGCAAGCGTTCGGTGATATCAAACGCTACCTCACTAGTCCGCCAGTTCTGGTGCCTCCCGTCATAGGAAGACCATTCATGCTATATGTTCGAGCGATGGATCATTCTCTGGGAGCTTTTCTCGTACAAAAGAATGAGATGGGTCACGAGCAGGCAATCTACTACCTCAGCAGGATGATGGTCGGAGCCGAACACCGGTACAATCCAGTGGAGAAAGAATGTTTGGCTCTGATGTTCGCTATTCAGAAAATGCGACACTATGTCACAGGCCAAACCATTCACATCATCTCCAGGATCAATCCTCTTCGGGTACTAATGAACAAGCCAAGTGTTCTTAATTCCCGACTCGTGACTTGGGCAATGTTATTAACACCGTATGACATGGTGTACGTCCCCCAGAAGTCCGTCAAAGGCCAAGCGTTGGCTAACTTCCTAGCTGCTCATCCGATCCCGGAGGCCTCCAAACTGTACGAGGACATTCCCGACGAAGTTGCAGAATGAAATTCCGTAATGTAAAGTGATGCATGGCAACTGTTCTTCGATGGTGCCTCCAGAACTGGTCCCAGGGGAAACGTGGTCTTGGGAGCAGAAATTATCCTGGTTACGCCTGATAAGCTCGTCATCTACCGAGCATATTCTCTTAGCGAGCCCTGTTCCAACAATGTGGCAGAGTACAATGCTCTACTAATCGGGCTCCAAGTCGCTAAAGAATTAGGCGTTGAATCGCTGGAAGCTTTCGGTGACTCTCTACTGATCGTCAATCAAGTTAAAGGAATATATAAAGTCCGGAATCCAGACCTCATCCCTTATTACCAAGCAACGGTCGAGATAGCCATGACATTTAAAGGATTCTTCCTGGAACATGTGCCCCGATCTCAGAATCTGGAAGCTGATGCCCTAGCCAGTCTAGCTGCAGATTTAGCAATTCCCATAAGAAGGCAGAATTCGGTAATCCTTCTTAGCAGAGATTTATTCTGTGTGAAAAACAACTTTCACATAGAATGTAGCTGCGCTGTGAACACAGAACCTCCTAGGAGAGACTGGAGAAGCCCCTTCATAGATTTCGTGGCATACAAAATCTTGCCGGAGGACCCTAAAGAAGCAGTATCCATCAAAAGACGATCATTGCGCTTCTATTTCGAGGCATCCTCACAGTGTCTATATCGTCGGACCTACGACGGACTGCTATTGCGATGTCTCTCCGATGATGAGGCATAGCAGATTATCCGTGAAGCTCACGGCGGCGTATGCGGAGCATATCAACCTGGTCTAAAGCTACAGGATCGCATCAGGAGAATGGGCTATTACTGGCCTACTATGATCACAGATATAATAAGGTATGCAAGATGATGCAAGGCCTGTCAAGTTTATGGCGACTTTATACATCAACCTTCAGAACATCTGCATCCTACGGTCGCGTCCTGGCCTTTCGAAGCATGGGGTATGGATATCATTGATCCTATTCACCCGTCTTCTTCCAGAGGTCACCGGTTCATACTGGCCATCACGGATTATTTCTATAAATGGGCAGAAGCGATCCCTCTTGCTGAGGTGAAGACGTCTAATGTGATCAGCTTCATCAAATATCATGTTATTTATCGCTTTGGGATACCCCGAAGGATAGTCCACGACAATGGGCCTCAGTTCAGCAGCCACGAGTTTCACCGATTTTGCGATAAAAATCGAATACAAAATATGGCCACGACGGCCTACAACCCTGCTGCTAATGGTTTGGCGGAAGCTTTCAACAAAACTATTATCAAGCTCATGAAGTTCGTCTCTTCAAACAAGAGGGATTGGAACGAGAAGCTGGGAGAGTGTCTCTGGGCATACCGCACAACGGTACGAACGCCGACAGGTTGTACCCCATTCTTACTGGTTTATGGGAGCGAAGCAGTTCTCCCCATCGAAATCCAAATTCTATCACTCAGGGTAGCCGTGGCTAATGAGCTGACTCAAGAAAAGAATAACCTGTTAAGGCTTCAAGAGTTAGAAGGGTTAGACGAGAAACGTCTCCAAGCTCAACAGCGCATCGCGCTCTACCAAGCACGCATTTTCAGAGCTTTTAATCAAAAAGTGAAGGAAAGGGTGTTCAAAGTCGGTGAGCTAGTTTTAGCTGTGAGAAGGCCGATGATTCTTACTCACAGAAGTAAAGGCAAATTCTAGCCCAAATGGGAAGGCCCTTATGTGATCGAGACGACGTTCTCAAACGGCGCTTACAGGTTAGCCCAGCCTAATGGAGACCTGCTAATGGCTCCTGTCAATGGCAAATTTCTGAAAAGGTACTATGCTTAACCTCCTCTGCTCGAGTGGACTATGGCAAAAACCTCATTCTGACAAAACTACTTCCAAAATGAAACTAGTTAGATCGTATTCTATCATGTCCATATAACCTCTGAATAGATATGTTTAACTAATTTAGAACTTCAAGATCTATCACGTCCATACTACCTCCGATAGTATCTTCTGTACAAATTTTAGCTAAAAAGTATATTTTTATCATGTCCATATAACCTCTGAATAGATATATCCTGCTAAAACTTACCGAGAGTATATCATGTCCATATTACCTCTGATATCACTTTCACCCAAACCTATCATTTACATTCCGAAATGATGGGTCCACAAAAGTCAGATGAAAGCCTCGTTATTATTCCCAAAAAAGAGCGAAAGTACATTGAAAAGCAAAAGCAAAAGTACATCATTGAGGGGGAGCAGTCAGGTCGCGAAGCTGCCGCGCCAGTGCGGCCATCCTCTCAGTCCTAGAATCCAAGACATCAGCGCGAGCCCGCTCCAGCCGTGCCTCATCATTGCTCAGGAGGGACAGTTCGGCTCTAGCCCGAAGAAAACCAGCACGGGTGACTCCTGCAAGCGCCAAGTTCTGTTGTGCTATGCCCAATCGGCTATCCGCCACAGCTAGAGCTTTCGACGACTGAGAAGCCCACTCCTTTGCCTGAACGAGTTTCGTTTCCAACCTGCGGAGCCTCGCTACATTCCCTTCGTGCTCGGCCTGGCACTTCGTTTGAAGAGCAATAGCCTCCTCCAGGACAGCTTTTCCTTCATCCATCTCCTGCTGATGTGTCTGGATGGATTTATTTATGCCTGCTATCTGTTCGGCAAGCCGTGCAGTCATGGAGTCGTATCTAGCCTGGACCAGATCTTCAACATTATCTCGAGCTAGCTGCAAGTATTCGTTAATGGGTTGCTCCAAACCATTAACTATCTCCTCCAGCGTTTCAGCTAGCCCAGTGTCGTCGAATTCTCGGATCGGCACTATCGCGGACCGGGAAGACCTCTTCAGCGATGCAAAGCTCAGATTCTTCGCCAACACCATTGATATTAATATTTTCAAAGTGGTATAAAAGATGCTGGTGTACTGCTCGATCAGCGCAGCGAGATCCGAATGGACGCCGGAAGTGGCCTCGATATTGGCACGTCCCCCTCCAAGAACAGCCGCAGACGATGTCGCCACGGCCGTCGCCTCAACAGGTAGTGCGACAAAAGAAGAAGTGCCAATACCGGACAAAGATACCAGCATACTCAAAGGAGGCATTGTCGCAATGACAGGCTCGTCCTCCTCTTGAGATATCAGGACCTCGTCGACAGGCGAGCCGGCACCCGAAGATATTTCCTTTTCAAAATCAGCCACCTCCGTATCGCCGCCAGGTCCTGACACAGAGCCGAAGGGCGCATCTACACTGCCCTCCTCGAAGAGGTCTTCCCCTGAAAAGAGGACGAAAGGAAGTTAGTATCGAAATGATGCTAACTTTTCTAAAAAAAGGCGTGAAGATGACATTTACCCATGGCCGACGGCATATATGTCACGTCTGTAGCCAGTACAGCTAAATCATTTCTTAACGATGCTAAGCAAGCTGTCATACCTGGAGAAAGGGGTCTGCTAACTGACGCTGGCAAATAGTCTTCCAGGTCCTCGTCAAATTCCAACCGAGGCTCATCAGCTGGAATCTCGTCAGGTACACTTACAGGCACGGCAGGGGTCCCTCCCGATGTCGATCCGCATAAAGGTATACGGAATCTTATAATACTCAGCCCCGAAGGTGACCTCGTTCCACTACCTGAAGCAGTAGCAGCGACAGCGGCCTCCAGCAGAGATTCTCCGGCACCACCAGCCGGAACATTAGAGGGTCCCTCTCTAAAAGGCGAGGAACCTCCAATCAAAGAATTATCCCCAATATGGGGAGATGTAGGCTCACTTCCAGGAGCCTCAATACCAGGAATCCGGAGAGGACGATTAACCGTCTTCTTCTTCCTCTTGCAAGGGGAAGTCTCCTTCGGAGCAGGAGCCCTTCGCTTCCAGGAGATTACCAAAGGCCCTGCAGGCAGAGGTACTTCATCCCTCGATACCGCCAACAGAGGCTCGTCTGGATTGACGGACTCCTCACCCTCATCGGAAGAAACCGAAAGGACTTCGACTCTTCCCCCAGACTTGGAAGAGGGCACTCTAAAACTTCTATGCATATCAAAATCGCGATGGAAGGTGTTCGTTGCCACATAGAACTGGGCATACGAGTGGAGGATGTACAGCTTCGTGGAGAGTGTAATGACCGACACAGTAAAAATTGCTCTAGTGCAACCCATGATGAAGTATCGCCAGCCTCTCGCTCCATTAATAAGTCCACCCCTGGACCGGAAGCTGGTGACGGCGTTGCCCACGTGCAACTAATCATACCCAAACTGCCTGACAAACCGACTAGGCAGGTAGGGCTCCAAGAAGCAATGGTCTTCACTCATGTACAGTAAATGGGAAGGTTTAATATAGACCAACCAATTAAAAGCTTCAGGAGAAAGATTGGTCTTCTCTCTACCTGAATCCTCAAGCCTAATCCCCGATTGATTACGATGTACAGAGGGGACAGTACAAAAGATCTTCCAGCTGTGACTGAAGCCCAGCACCCGCCGACAGTCTAGAATCGTGGTCACATTCCAGGAAAATTTTTGGTAGTTCAACAAGAAACTAGCCCCCGAACTACTGCCGGAGCCGGGAGGCATAACCCTGGGATTATGAAGAATTAACCATCCCATCAAATACAGGTAGGGTAATTCTACCCTGGGAAAGCTATCACGCCGAATTTCATCGACGAGCAGCCCGTCAGTCATGGCCCTCAGGCCAGCTTGAATATGGCACACCATGGCAGGGAGCAAGTCCAGCCTTGCCCCAAATACCAGACGCACTACAGGCCATAGCGTGTTACGGTGAATACAGTCCGCAGATGCGATACCAGGTACCACCAGTCGGCGCAGCCATATGGAGAGGAAGCCAGCCAGTTGAGCTTCCCTGGACAGAGGCCTGCGACAGTGCCTCAAATAACTATAGGCCTTAGTGCCTACAGGATACTGTCCTATCCCTTCGTCGAGGATCAAGTCCGGAGCCCCAGCGTCTACCATGAGATCGTCGACTACCTGAGCATTAAGCACGCTCAGAGGATTCACAGGCTGATCCTTGCCCTCCAATACCTTCTCCGGCTTAGCAGTCCTGGACCGGTGAAAGAAGAGGTAGGACGTCCATTTGTTGATGTGAGCCAAATCTAAGGGCTCACCATAAAAAGCGGTGCAAGCGAGGTAGTGGTACATCAGCTCCTGATACACTTCCACTACCCGAGAGTCTGAATCCCCCAGCTCTCGGTTCGTGGGAACATACTCTTCATATGGAGTATCCCCCATCGGCAGTCTCGAGATCTCTGCCATCTCATGGAGGGCCAATCCCAACTCCCCAGTGGAGTGGCAAAAGTCCCGGTGAGCGAAATATATCGCTCCATCAGTGCCAGAAACAGGTTGGGGTTAGGAGGTAACCCAACACTGGTGGCACTCACAGCTGCAAACAGACCAATGCTCTCCAATTCGGTCTGAAAATGCTTCAGGGCCCAATCAGCTAAGCGAGTCCATCGAAGGTTTGTAGGGGTGATCCACCTACCGCACTGAGGGTTCACCTTGGGGTATACTCTCCCGTGCCCCATAAAATCATTGCAAAAAGTTGGTAATTGGACCAGCTGGATCACTAAGCTGTCTTCACTCGGGACACTGCCCGGGTACAGTCCCCTGAACACCGTCACATTGCCGAAGGGGTGGCTGACAAACGATCCCTGGTCAGCTCCTTTCAGATAAAAGATCTTCTCCGGCCTGCCATGAAGATCGGGAGTCAGCGTCCACGACATCCTCCTGGGATGTGTAGCATGAAAGAAAGCCGAGATGGGATAGTCTCTCCGCATCTTGGGCAGATACAGAACCAAGCTCCCGGCAAGGAAAACCCAGAGTTCTCTCTTGGGCTTCGTCTGGGACTGCTTGTCGATCATGTCCTTGAAGAGGAAAGCCGACTTTAGGTATTGATCCCCGTCTATGTACGTCAGGGGCTCCCCGTTGATCAAGTTCAGCAGCGTTCGCTCGCCCTGAGCCGATATCAAAATTTTCTTTCCTTCAGGATACTGGGGCCCGGAGATAGGAAATGTCACGTGTGACAGATCCTCCAGATAGTTGGAGTGTAGCATCCCAGTGGCAGAACCCATCACATCAGCTAGCGGAGATGCATGCAAGTTAACTGCAAGAGTGTAAGAAAAACACATCAGTTCTTATAACTAGATGTTACAGATCTTGCAGCATACGCCAAAAATTAACAGTCTGTGCTTTACGCCAAGACCGTAAAAACTTGACCATTATGCTGGAATTTATTTCCTAAAGCGTAAAGTTCAAGGCTGGCAGTATACAGTCTGTGCCTTACGCCAGACTGATAAAGTTAAGGTTCTATGCCAGAATCTTCATCCAGAAGCGTAACACTCAAATTTTATACGCCAACTTTCGACAGTCAAAGCTTTTACGCCAGACTACAAAAATATGGAGTTTTTACGCTGACACATTAGAAATGTGGACGTAAAAGATAAAATGTCTCTGTGCATCATCTTCCTCAAAGAGGCTATCAGCAAAGAAGACGACCTAGCACGGTCACGTACAACATGTGCGAAGGATTTTCAGTCGTTCTTTTTTTTGTCCCAAAAGCTCTACCTTTAAGGCCAGGTGCACTGCTCGTCGGCGGGATAATTCACTCAGAATGAAGTTCGCCTTGCCCGACCGAAGACGCTCTCACTTGAGCAGAAAAATGAGAAGAAGAATCAACCTTCTTTCCCTTAGAGGAGGAGGATTTTTTCGAGGCCATTACTGAAAACTTTGAAATCTCGGAGAAGAAACGAAGGAAGAACTCGAACAGTCGAAGGTTTTCTTTCGCAGAAGACGGATGAAAAGTTTTTCTCTCAGAAACTTGGGGTATATATAGAGTTCGGATGGACTCTTCGAATCCCGAACCAAATCTTCTAATTAATATTCGGTTATGATTGGGTACTACGTCAGCCTATTACTCAGAGAAGGCGGACAGTCAGCAAAATTCGAAAAGTTTTCGCACAAAGCAGATTCGTGATTTTTACGCTAAGGAGCTTTCTACGCTCGACAGCTACAGATCTACGGTTTTACGCTCACAGGCTATGAGTCTATGGTTTTACGCCCGGATGCCTTTATGCTTGGTAGCTTTTACGCTCGAGAGGCTACAAACCTACGACTTCACGCTCAGCAGCTACAAATCAATGGTCTCACGCTTGGTGGCATTTAGTTTACGCTCAGAGGCAACAGATCCACAACTTCACGCTCGAAAGATTTCCTTTTCACAGGCTACAAATCTATAATTCTGCGCCAAGGAGCTTTCTACGCTCGACAGCTACAAATCTACGGTTTTACGTTCAAAGGCTACAAGTCTATGGTTTTACGCCCGAATGCTCTCATGCTCGGTAGCTTTTATGCTCGAGAGTCTACAAACCTACGACTTCACGCTCATGAACTACAAGCTTATGATTTCACGCTCGGCGGCGTTTAGTTTACGCTCAGAGGCTGCAAACTTATGATTTCACGCTCTATGACTTTTTGCACATCTGAAAGATACGCCGGTCAGAGTACGCGTACATCTGAACGATTCTCAAGGCGGTCAATTGCAGGAGTTCACACAGAAGATACTCTTGCTTAAACTCAAGATGCCCCAAATACCCGAAGCATACAGAGTTCAACATTAAAAATTACTCTTCTTCATGGGTCGATTCGCAGTTCATCCAAATGCCAGTCTGAATATTTCATCTACAAATTCAAAATGGCAACTCAGTTTGACAGCCATTTCTCGCCCTGTTCCAAGGGATTTTCGAGAAATCATTCTTGAAAATGATGTCTGAACAAGAATTCTGTTTATCAGAAGTAACAGTTCAGAATTCTATGCGGTTCCTCATTCCTAACAGCAGGACAGTTCGAACACTCGACTGCTAAAGCGGCTTTCTGTACATCCTTAGCTATGCGTAAAAGACAAGATAGGACCTAACACTCTTTCTAACAGAGTCGGCGTAAAGAATCAGACGTGTCGAAGCTACACATATTCAGACTTCACAGCAAAGTATGGCAAGATGATCATATGCAAAGAAGAAAGACGATTTTATTAAAATTAAAAGCATGATTACATGAGGAAAATCCAGTCTACAAGGGTTTTCTTTATTTTCATGATTACATATGAGGGAAATCCCGTCTACAAAGGACTTCCTCATCGTCGTCTGAAGATCGCACCCAGAATCTGTTCTGTCAGGTTCTCGTATGGGCAAAATTCTTCATCCATCTTCTCCAGCAGTCAGTCGGTAACCGCAAACTGATTGACATATTGGTCAACGGCGGAAGGACACAAAACTGGGCATAGACCCATCCTCCAACAGAAAAAGCAGAGTAAATCTGCTTTCCTATATCCAACGCCGTAACAGATTGAGTTGAGATATTTCACCCAACTCAATCCTGGACAGAACTAGTCTATCTGCTCTCGTCCACGAAGGTAACGGAAGAAGGTACCGCTTGCAAGCGGCATGGTAAAATCTGACCCTTCCTCTCTCCCGAAGAACCACCATACAAAGTTGCTGATTATCCCGAGCAAAGGAGGCTATGATATCCTTCAATGATCCATCGTTGCAGAGGACATTTGCTCGAAGATGCCATCTTTTTTGGCTCCTTACATGCTGGAAGAACATGGTCTCCTTCTTTCTCAAGTCGACCCGACGAACTTCGGCCATCATCTCTGTGTGGTAAAGGAAGTATGGGAAGAATAGGAAAACTTCTCAGCCTTTTTATAGGCGAAAGAGATCACACCGATCCCTAATAACTCTGCCATAAAGTCAGCTATGAAAGAACGTGTCAGGCTTGACCGTTTCGGGCTCCACTCAGAGCGTTTCGAGTTACGAGGAACGGTTCATGCTTTGTTCAAAGCATTTCAAATTACGAGAAATTTAAAAGCTTTGAAGGGGGTCTTGTAGAAGCATGAAAAATATGCTGGATAGCTATACGCAGCATATTGATGCAGGACAGCATAAACAGAGGACCTCAGAGCCATCAAAACGTGCAACATAGCTTTTTCGCTGAGCCTAGCGTAAAAATATAAGCTCAAGGACCATCCGCGTAATGCAGTATATCCAGGCTGCTTCAGCGTAAACAGGGTGCTTCATCGCCTTTATGGCGTAAAACTCATCCGCTTTCAATACAGCATTAAAGTGTACGAGGAACGCTTTGTATTCTTTGAAATGAATATGTCAGATTATGCAATATACCTGACGTCTGGACTCCTGACAAAGAGTACTGAACGACTACCCAGACGACGGGTATAATGATAGCGCGGCACTGTAACCCAGGCTGTTATTTACTGCTATTTCCTTTGTGTAAACCACTTTTACACATACGAAGGAATATGCTGCCTAGTTTTACACAGGCATATGTGAGCTGTTTACGCTCCGTAGAAGACAAACAGCCTGCCACGTTAAAAGCTGCACTTCGTACAGGGCTCGAGGCACGTTTCTGTATTTAATGCGCAGAGCGATAACAGTTTCTCGAGGCACATCTCTGCATTTAAAGCACCGAATACTGACAGATGTCCGAGGCTCGTCTCTGCACTTGATGCACAGAAGGGTGGCAGGCCTTCAAAACACGCTTCTACATTTAATGTGCAGGATAATGGCGGATCTCCGCATTTAATGCAGGAGATTTGATTAAATGTCACCGAACCATCATTTAGTGACATCCCCTTTGCGTAAACTACTCTTACGCATATAAGGGAATACGTCGCCTAGTTTTACACCGGCAGACATGAGCTTCTTACGCTCCGCAGAAGACAAACAGCCTGCCCCGTCAGTAGTTACTCTTCATACAGGATTCGAGGCACGTATCTACATTTAATGCGCAGAATGATGGCAAATCTTAAAGACACGCCTCAGCATTTAATACGCAGAATGGGGGCAGATCTCGATATTTAATGCAAGAGATTTGATTATATCTCCAAGAGCCGTAATTTTGGCTAAAACGTCCACATCATCTCGGCTTCTACGCCTGCTCGGCCCTCGGACCACTCGACTTCTATGCCCACTCAGCTTCGACGCTTACTCGGCTTCTATGCCTACTTGGCTTCTACTTCATAGTGACAGTCATTTGGCTTCTACGCCAACCTCTTCTACACAAGGGATAACTACCTACAGGGCTTCTACGCCGTGATCTTAGTAGCAGTTACACATATTTGTCCCTTAGTTGGACACGCATCACTTGCTCATTGAAAAGGTCATTTATACGCAGGCATTGGTTATTTTAAACCGTCGTATAAAAGGGTGATGTACTTTCCACTACTCGGTTTCTACGACGACTGTGTGGTCACTGTCACTATAAGCTCTATAAATAGAGACCTCTATCAACAGAGGAAAAGGTCACGAATTAAAAGGTCAAAGAAACTGGTCAAAAAGGAGAGGAAGAGGTCAAGAGAGAGAGAAAAATCCAGAGCTCAGGCAAAGAGGAGGGATCGACGACTTTGGCATCGAGCATCCACCCTCTTTAGCAACCTTCGAAGATGCTTTCTGTCTTCCACGGCACTTCTTCAACATCGTGTGGTCCAAGGGCTAAAGTGATCGACTGCAGATCAGACACCTATAATAATATTTACCCAGATTAAATAAATTATACTTAGACATCCTCGTATAGGATTAAATTATACAATCTTGTTTATAAATATAAAAGAAGGGCGGGTTTTCGTATAAGACCTCGTTTCCCACATATTATCTTTTTCGTTTATTATCCGAAACAACAGACACACAAGTTAGCAACAATTTGCATAACATAATGTATACAGTTCTCTAGTTTTCTGTTCGTCCCTGCATCAAACAGTTAGGTATACGAGAAGGCTAGCCTAGCATGCGCCCTAACTATATGATGGTCCCCTCAACAGGATTAGCAGTTGGGACATACAAGCCTATCTCACTAATAGACGAGTCTACCCTCCCATAAGTAAGGACGTGTTAAGCCTCAGGGTATCTAGATCTCTCCTAGGCCGAACGATCCCAGTGCCCCAGGAAACGTTCGAGAGATGACCTTGTGCACAAGTTGTCCTGACCAAATGCGAGAATGCAAGCTCCTATCAATACAAGATTATGCACATATCCAGAACAAGCAAACAAACACATCTATCAAGTCCAGATAGCCGAAGCTCACTCTCTGAATACACATTGCCTAATAGCCACCGTAAGTAAGGTGTGTTAAGCCTCAGGGTGGACTATTAGTCTAGATCACAAGTTCACGCCATTCACCAAGTCCCATCTCATGACAAGCAATCAATGAAGCATGTTCAAGCAAAGCTAACTCCTTAAACAAGTAACAAGCAAGAATAGTTTTTATAACTCTAGCATGCAAATTCTATCTCTTGTGGACAAGCATTCAAGTATTCCAGTCTAGCATACGATATCAAGAATGAATACAAGTAATCCTTTTTACTCTTGTTATTAGCATGGCAGGGTTCTATCTCATTTCAGACAAGCATTTCCAATTCTCTTATTAGGCAAGCAAGCAGATTCATTTCCATGACAAGCTATGTGAGTTCTCGTATTAGCATACTGAGTCGGTTCTATCATTCTTCTTATGAAACAATCTTCTTTAGCAACAAGCATTCAAAAACTCAGATTTATTATTAAGGCATGCGAGAATCAGAGAATGCAGTTCTACCCACTCACTTTGATTAATCGGTCGGGAACTCTCCGAGAAGACTTCCGTTCGAGCAAGCAAGGCGATATCACTTGTACATAGTGCCTACGCAGAGCGAGGCACTACACCGGATAATGTCCCGATAAAGATCCTAGTGAGGATATTATCGTTGCGGGGTAGGTGCCCCACCGTAGTTTTGAAGTAGCTCATATACCGGCGGGGGGAGGACTTCCTGTCAAATGTGTCAATATTTAAGGGTTTGTACTTAGGCGGATTTGGTACATCCCTCCATTCCAGTGGATATGGCTGTCGCAGTCCGAGATTCTAAAATGAGTCCCGATTGCTCATGGAATCTATACGGGCTCGGAGTTCTCGGACCTCCCTCATTGCTTCCCTATCTTTATCTGTCGTGGGAGGAGCAAACGACCCTGGTAGAGCATGACGACCGCCTGTAGGGGGAGCGGTTGCATTTGAATCTGCATTAGTTCCAGCGTCTTGACCTGAGGCCCTTAGCGGTTGAGAGGCTACAGTTGCCTTGATGTCTAGCACTGCTTGGGTCAAGTCTTGCATTGACTCACTAATAGTGTGCATCATGGCTTCGAGGGTTTTGAGGCACTGTCGGTCACTGGGGCCTTCGTGGTCATCCTCTGCCATATATGCCATTCTTACATGAGGCGAGTAGGAAGGGACAGTAGACGTAGCATTTTTTGCTTCGGACTCTTGCAACTAATAGTCGTCAGGGAGAGCTAATAATGTTGCATCATGTTCGGACTCTGATGGAATACTCTCCCCAGCGTAGGAGGCGGCATCTTCTCTCCGAGGGTGGCTACCCACAGGGACTTCAACATCCGTTCCTTGGGAATCCTCATCTCCTCGGAATATCGTATTGTCGTACAGGTCCGGTGGATTACTACCCATAGCTTGTGCAACCCCCAGTAGTTCTGAGGTAGAACTACTCCCAACAGCTGTGAGCTTCTTCTTTGAGCTGGTGCCCTGGAAAACACCTTTTGCGGGTCCCGCTGTTGGTCCCCCTGGTAGTCATCTTCTCAATGCGCTAGTTGAGATTGACGGACTGGAGGTTTTAGATTTCTTTCCTCCCATGGTGGAAGGGACCTTCCAAGTAGAGTAACATGAGGCAAATGGTATCTCATCCTCCTCGGGTTTTTGTACCTGATCCTTGGATTGTTGCTGGATAGGTGTCGTCGGGTGCAGTCATTGGAATATCGACTGCCTGCTTGTAGGTGTTGCCACTTTGTTGTAGCAACAATTGATGATAATTTTGGCACAGTAATTTCCTTGGGAGGATACTTCACATGTCGTAGATGTCATGACCCGCACCCGGTATAAGGGCACGAGTAGTGAACAATGCCCAGCCTACATTGCAGCATCGGCGGTAGAACGTTGTTTGGGTTAATATAACTATCTACACATCTCACACAATATATAAAAGGGTACCTGTCATGCTATCTCAACTCCAAAAGGAGAAACAATATGGTATATGATAATGGTAAATAATACTCAATCACCATATAAAACTAAAGGAGGATGAAAGCACGATATGGAATAAAAGAGAGGAAAATAAGAGTCACAATACATCCACAAGTCCAAATCCATGCGTCTAGACATAGCCACTCTCAAAATAGTAAATGCATGCCATGAGCCTAGAAATGAGACTAATACAATATCCAAAAATATATAACTAGGCCTCCTCGGACACTGGCATTAGGTCCTCCTGCTCTAGGGGAGTATCCTCTAATGACTCACTATCCTGCGGCCCGTAATAAGTTGGATACTAGTCCACAAGCCAATCATCTAAAAAATATATCCAATCATGATTGGAGCGAAGTACAAAACTCTGAAAGCAGTTCCAAATACACGATAGAGCATATATGACAGGCAATAGAAAAGAATACAAGATAACTAGAAATAGAAAATGGAAATAAACTAGAGTGAACAGGTAATGTACTGGAAAGTAAAGAACAGACAATATAGAATAATTACAAGTAAAGAAAATAGATAACACTAGCTAATGTGCCTTGGTGTACAAGTTCATTATGTGATCGGTTTGGGTTGAACACGAATACAATATGGTAAATTGATTACACGTGTGATATGTAATCGACATATACACGAATACACTGGGCTTGATCACATAACCAACTCCTACTCTCCCATCCCCAACCAATACTTATGGATCCAATCACGACACGTTACGAACACAAATATAAGCACACTGAACATGAGCAATATATGAATACGAAGTACAAGATAATTAATATCCGATACACACGATAAAATATATGTGAAGGAGTACCCGCTGAACACGGTAGGGGATAACATCTCCTGAGAGGATCCATTTAGTACCAGTCCGTGTAGCCACTGTGTCGGAATCAAGTAAACAGTTCTAGAACATATGATATATACACTATCATAAAATAAAAACTAACAGAGAGATGTACTCGTCTCGGATTCTGAGCAAAGGATGTATCTCGATGCCCGAGCTGGTGTTACACAATCCTATTTGAGAAGATTATTTTAAATGGTGTAATAAAGGAGAAATAAGTTAAAGAATGCACTAACATGCTTCTAGGCTAATTTCTAAGTCATTTTAGCTAAACTAGGTCAAGCTTGATCAATTTAGTCAACTAGCTACTTTTAGACCCACACTAAGGTAATTAGACTTATATGAGCTATTACTAGCTATTACAAGTCAACACTAGTTATAATAGTTAATAACACTAATAAATATATAATGAAATACTCTATGTATCTACATATATACTAACTAACAGTTAACACTATCTTATTCTAATTTGCATCCAAGCATACACTGCTTCCCTTAACCTCTTTACTGAACTAATGAATCTGGAACACCACTCCATTTAAGTCGAGGTAGTACAAAAATATAAGTACGCCAAATTATGATGACAGGAGGTACAAAAATAATTTAAGCTCACAAAAGCAAACAAGATACAAAATTAAGACTCTACAATATCTACAGTTGTCATACTAACTCCTTGTCTAAGTCACCAGTCAACCAAATAGGGGTTTGGGCCTTTAATTTCTACAGTCTGAATAAACACTATCTTCTTATACAAGTCTAAAGTTGTGTCATCCTATTATACTTTATCAATGGGTCAATAGGGCTATGTGATACTATGTTGTGAGGCATACTACCCAACTTAAAATAATAAACTAATACTGTGACAGTCTTAAAGGGATCCTATAAATAACCTTGTTCTTATAAATAAAGTATGAACTCTTATTGGGGTATATGCGGTAAAGAACTTGGTACTCACTAGGGTATCCTATTGCATTATATAGGTAATGGTCACCTTAAATTTTAATCATAGTGCTCATAGAACAAGTGGCAATAGTAGGAATGGAAGAGCTACTGGTTCTTAAGTGAAAAAGAGGATATGCCTATATTAGGTTATGGATACGAATTACGCGATTTAAAACTAAGGGTAATCATCAAGTTACAATCTACCAGAATAACTCAAAACTATCAAATTCTAATTACCAAGCACAGAAATTCAAAATTCAAGATTACAACTATAACCTTAGTAACTATATATCTAACATAGGATAAAATCACTTGGTCTATAATCAGAGGTGTCAAGTAGCACGAGTCAAAAGAAAAGAAGGAAAAAGCATAATCAGTCGTCGCACAATTAACGAGTGCTAAGGTTGTAGAGATCGAGATATAAAATAAAAATTAGGCAGACTCTAGATAAGATCATGGTTTTCCTAAGGTGAGGTGGTATGCTAATATGTGTTTTCGAGGTATGATCAAGGGAAAAGTTAGATCCATTCCTCTAGGTTTCCTTAGGTGCTGTCTACTAATACTAAGACAATGATCCAAGTTTATAGTTCTAATATTATCTCACTATGAAGTTAGGTTTAGTCCAATTGTTAAATCTTGGGTCTCTATTGGTTCCTTCATGCTAGGGTCAAACACTGTGGTCAAATTTTTAACTGGCTCTAGTAGTGTTTATACTATCTCAAGTCCTCATAATTATCTCAAAGGATAATGTAAACCAATCTATAGTTAAGGAATGCTAGGGTTCACTAGATCTTCTAAACTTAGTGGTGTGTCAATACTCTAGTCGTATTCTTAATAGGAAGGTTACCCTACTTATCATCTAACAACAGGGACTTCTATATTCTAGGAGAAGGCTATACTCGAAGAACTAATAGGGAAGCACATGAATCAAGCAGGATGCCATTATTTAAATAGAACAAATTTAAAGGAGTATAAATCATAGTCAATTATGGATGAGATCCTATACTCTAATCCTAGGTGCAGGCTTGCTCGGTACAATAACGTAACCGAGACAATATGCTCTTGACCTGCATGGGCCACCACTAAAAACATGTCACGCCCCAGTCCCAAAATACGTAGGACCAGGATACGTAAGCAAGCCAGCCGTATGAATATGGCACTCCAATATATGGAAACCATAACACACGTACGCTGTAATATGAATGACAATTCACAAGTGGTAAACACATATGTCACAGGGTATAACTAAATCTCATCCACAGAAATCATATATATAAATGATTAATCAATACCTATAACTAGATCTTAATGTAAAGTATCTAATGATGGTAGTCGGATGAAAACAAATCCACTACCGAACTAGAACATAGAATTAACAAGATAATACAAAATAAGTACAACCATCTACCAATTAAGAGACTCGAAGAGAAAACCTCTCGCAATATACGTAGCCAGTCCGGATCTGCGCTCCTGCAAATACTCATGAACAATACACCTGGAAAGGGACCAGGTCCTCAGAGGGACGTAACAAGATACATAAAAGCATGCCATAAAGTAATTACTGTAAAAACTCAAGGGTGAACTAACCAGCTAAGTAAAATGCACTTTGAGGACAACTTGAGTATATGGGAATGTGTAGGCTAGACATATGCTGACGTAATTCACCAATCGTGACAACCGGCTAGTATATGCCACATATGCCCCCTATAACACGGGCGCAGGAATTTAATAACGTCCAACGTTCTCTAGAGTGTGGTATCTGCAACGTCCATCATTTCGAAGAATGAAGTATCTGTAAAATCACCAAGTAACGTCCAACACTCTAGGGAACATGGTATTTGTATAAATAATAATGTTCGTATCACTCCGTCGAGTGCGGTATCTGCATAAAGGAAGTGGGTGTCCCATATGCCTACTAGTCGTCCTCCCCGCCCAATGATCTATGCATGTTGTATCCACAATACGCCTTAGCTACTACGCCGCAGTGTCGTAACTCTGGCTCATAGTCTATCGTTAGAACAATAGCCCAACCTTACAACCAAACAAGGACAAGAATTGGACCATCGTACCATGCTAGTCTATGCTCCGCCTACTAATAACTGCTGAGTCTTCTAACACGCATCACTATTAGCAGTTATACCCTATCCGTCGCATGACCTACACGTACAGGTGGCCAACCGCATACGCGAGTCTGTGCCCTATATGAGACTCACAACACGTGTAAAAAATGTGTCAAGGCCTGGGGAGTCATACCAATAACTCCACAACTTTAGGTGGGTCTACTAGACACTAGGTCAGACACAAGTCCTAACGTCAACGCGTTCGTTGACTGCACCCGAGTCTCTCTCAGACGCGCACAGTTATATAATAATAATATGCAACTAATAATACAGAATTTAAACAGTACAACAGAGGCAAGGTATACTTGCCTGGCAAGAGAGCTGTGTAGCACCAATAATCTGCTCCTGAAGTTACGCAGATAAATTCAACCGGTCTCCGGGGTCAGCGTGCACAGGTACAGAAATTGGGGCGACTACTGCGGTTTGTCTGGCTAGGGTGACGGGTTCATGGTGAACACGAGGACGAGGGTAATGACGATGTGATGATTAGGTTATGGTTAAGGTGACGATTATGGTAATGACGACGGAAATGATGATAATGGTGGTGATACGGATGATGACTGGGACGAGGGTAATGACGAGGACGATAATAATGATGATAGGTTGATGATGACAACTGGCTATGATGATGGTGGTGAGGACGATGATACGACGATGAGGATAATGAGATGAGGATGATTACATGGACGGGGATGATAGTGATGAGGGTAATATTGACGATCATGATGATGGGGATGGCGACGATGTCGGCGACGATGGCGATGATGATGCCAAGAACGATGATGATGATGACCAGGATGATGATGACGAGGATGACAACGTGGACGATGGTGATGATAAGGACGATGAGGGTGATGTTGATGGTCTTGGATGATGTTGATGGTGGTTTTGATAATGTAGGTGGTGGTGTCTGAACTCCAGCCAGGGGTCCGGCTATGGGAAAGGAGCTCAGGCCAGGGAAGTCTGGCCAGAAGGAAGAGGAGGGCAGGGAGCAGGAGGAGGTCGCTTGGGTTCATGGAAGGGAGAAGAGTTCAGGGAAGGGATGGTGGTGTTGGGCTGGTGGTGTGGTCGTGGTCCGGTCGGCTCAGGGCTGCGCGGTCGAGTTCACCGAAGGGGATGACAGGGAGGTGGAGAAGTGGTGGTGAGGGTGCTGTCGACTCCGGTGGTGGGGAGTCGCCTGTGCGGTACCGTCGGGGTACTCGGGATAATGGTGGTGGTGGTTATGGAGGTTGCTGTCGGAGGAGCTCAGGCGACGGAACATCATAGAGATCCGGCGAGGCTCAATCCAGGCGGTGTCGACGTCGGGAAGACGATCAGGCGGGTGCTGGCTGAAGGGGAGGACGACGATCCGGTCGACACAGCGGGTCAGGATCTGCTTCGGCGAGGCGGATGAGAGAGCAGGGGGAAGATGGCCGGCTCCGGCGGTGAGGATCGGTCCGGCGGGGGATGGCGAGGAAGAAGGTGAACAATAAGTGCAGGGAGGTCAGCTGATTGGTATATTAGGTTTAGGTGATTTTGAGAGAAAATCAAGAGAAAGGGAAGAAAAAGCTATTTTATACATGGGGACTTTGGGTTTTGGGTTGACCAAGGTAAGTGGGCTTGGTCAACATCCAACTTGGGATGGGCCTTGGCTTGGCATGGGTTGTTTGAAGAGCTGTAAATTACATTGTTAAATACAAGGGCTAGGTTTACACGAGGGGCGATGTTGCGCGCGTTGCACATCCCGAAAAATTACGAAGAAATTCACGTGAAAGAAAAATTGGGTTTCTTCACGTATTGTCCAATGGTGGGGATACCTCAATACACTTTTGCATAAAAATGCCCCACAATTAGGAAAATTGCACAAAGATAGAAATTGGGTTTTAATTAATTAAAATACCGCGCATGGTATTCTGGAATTAATTAGAAGTACATGTGATTAAAATTAGGAGGGGCACAAGTGTCATGGACACAAAGGATTCCGTGCAGAATATTAATAAAATTTGGGTTGCATAAAATGGGTCAAGATTGTGTCTCCAATTTCGATTGGAACGCACAGGGGTACAAGGTTGTATTTATTTAGAATTACAATAATAACGTCCGCGACGTTTATTGTGCGACTAATATGTAGCACAAGAAAGTAATATTATAAGTTACACAAAGGTCAGAATAGTAGGCGGTCATGTGTAGGACAAGGTTGTGAAATTTGTAAAAAGATAATGGCTAGTGTGTTGCTCCAATTATCGAAGCAACAGTAAGGTGCGCTAAGCGATATAAATTATTGTATACTTCAAATAAAGGCCGTGTTCTAATTCTAATTGGTTCAAACTAGCCCTAGTTTTACTATCTAAGCCAAGTAGGCCTAATTTTGGGTGAGGGGGTTTACAATAATAACTAATTACAATAGGTATTGAAAAAAAATCATATAAAACACCCAAAATGAGTCCTGTATCACCTCGTATCATAAAATACCATGATATGACCTATTCGTATCCATTTATGGACACGTACCTAGTCCCACAACCCTGATCTAATATAATTAGATCTAATTGGTCTCATGACACACAATTGATGTGTCAATCTCGTAATTCTCCCAAAATATATACAAAAATCTACATAGAATTCTCTATACACAAGCAATTGACCTATAACTTGTTCCTATAGATAGTCATATGCCATGGGGTGATTCCTAATGGTCAAATGCATGATTTGGAAGCTAGAATGAAGAAAAATTCAGAATTTATCAATTAGGAGATGGATTACCAATGAAAAGCACAATGGACACGATTCAGACACGATCTCTCCACCAAGGCTCCTTCTCCTTGTGCTCCTTGCTACTCCAAGCTCTAAAACTCCTTGAGGGATAAAAATAAGGGAGAATACAAATGAATTGATGGAGGAATAAAATAAAATGGGGATCTAGAAAATTGGGAATCTAAAATGAATGCAAATAAAGAGGAGAGGGAGATGAGAGTCTCTCTATAGTGGCCAGCTCCCTTCCCCCTTCTCCAAGTCACCTCCAAATGTCCAAGTTGCCCCTACATGATGGATTATGAGAAATAATTAAAGATGGCTATTTTGGAAAGTTTTTACACTAATGTAAATTAGTTTAATCCTCCTAATTGATTAGTGGGAATGGGTCTATTGGGCTTCGTCCATGTTGGTCTCACAAGTTATCATGATAATTCTAATTGGGTTCACATAGGTCAAGTCTAGCTAATAGGCTAGCCCACTAACTAATAAATAATTAATACAAGCACAAATAAATAAATATATATATATATATAGAACTTTAATTAAATATAATTTTTAAAAATAAAATAACTATGCCAAATTACTAAATTACTCCTATTTTGAAAAGTGAGGGTGACAGTAGCTGCCTCCCTCACCTTTTGCTTGTGATTGATCACATTGCGTAAGTCAGGCGAGGGCTGACTCACCTTTGCACCCTCTTCGTGAGCACGAGTAGACCGAGAGCACGGATGCGTGGGTGTTATTTTTGTTCCCTGATCTAGGGTTCATACAAGAATGTTCCCCAGATCGTCAGTGGAAGACTTTGGAGACGGATCCTATCCATTTGCTGTTGAGGACTGGACGCACGGGTCGGTCTTATACAGCTTTCCATCAGGAGCCCGCATAACAGTTAGTGGTGCTCTCCGACAGTCAACCGAATGGACAGTTGCTTGAGCATGACGAGCTCGTACTGCCCTTGACTTCTTCGACTTGGCACCCGTAGGAGCGTAGTACGAAGAGTCCAAGTTTGGGTTTTTACCACTCTCAGTATGGCACATAGGGTCAGCGCTGCATGAGATTCGATCGAAAACAGAGGTTCGACTGCTGTGTAGGCCGCATGCGACCATCTGCCTGTGGCAGTGAACCGGTGCCACATATTTAGTCTTATGCAGCCTCCTCCTAGGCCGCATGGAACTCATATCAAGATCCGAACGTCTGGCATCATAGTATTTTTCTCTGTCAGAGTTCGAGTGCTGAGCGTCTACTACGGCAGACGGAAAAGCCACATAGTCAGTTCGGGTGGACGCTTGACGAGCGACCTCAGCAACATGGAGAGAGGTGAGGAGCGCAAGCTCCGCAGTTGGGCGAGGCGCGATGGCATTTTCTACCCACATCCTGCAGGTCTTCAAGTGGTGAGAACCCTTCTGGTTGGAAGAGGCTACCACATAAGTAGTGGACGCATGATGTGCGGTCCCTGCAGCAGGGAGAGAGACGGGGAGCACCTGCTCCGCGGTTGGGTGAGGCGCGGTGGCCTTTGCTACCCACGTCATGCGGGTCTTCTTGGGCTTTACTTGCCTCGGAGAAGGACTCGCGCTGTCCTCGGAGAGCATGTCTTCGAAGGCTTGTTGGTCGAAGCGGACCACCAGCATCCTTTGAGTGGACCCGAGCTTGGCTGCTTCAAATTGCGCTACAGCTTTCTCATTAGAAAAGTGAGGGTAACAGTAGCTGCCTCCCTCACCTTTTGCTTGTGATTGATCATATTGCGTAAGTCAGGCGAGGGCTGACTCACCTTTGCACCCTCTTCGTGAGCACGAGTAGACCGAGAGCACGGATGCGTGGGTGTTATTTTTGTTCCCTGATCTAGGGTTCATACAAGAACGTTCCCCAGATCGTCAGTGGAAGACTTTGGAGACGGATCCTATCCATTTGCTGTTGAGGACTGGACGCACGGGTCGATCTTATACAGCTTTCCATCAGGAGCCCGCATAACAGTTAGTGGTGCTCTCCGACAGTCAACCGAATGGACAGTTGCTTGAGCATGACGAGCTCGTACTGCCCTTGACTTCTTCGACTTGGCACCCGTAGGAGCGTAGTACGAAGAGTCCAAGTTTGGGTTTTTACCACTCTCAGTATGGCACATAGGGTCAGCGCTGCATGAGATTCGATCGAAAACAGAGGTTCGACTGCTGTGTAGGCCGCATGCGGCCATCTGCCTGTGGCAGTGAACCGGTGCCACATATTTAGTCTTATGCAGCCTCCTCCTAGGCCGCATGGAACTCATATCAAGATCCGAACGTCTGGCATCATAGTATTTTTCTCTGTCAGAGTTCGAGTGCTGAGCGTCTACTACGGCAGACGGAAAAGCCACATAGTCAGTTCGGGTGGACGCTTGACGAGCGACCTCAGCAACATGGAGAGAGGTGAGGAGCGCAAGCTCCGCAGTTGGGCGAGGCGCGATGGCATTTTCTACCCACATCCTGCAGGTCTTCAAGTGGTGAGAACCCTTCTGGTTGGAAGAGGCTACCACATAAGTAGTGGACGCATGATGTGCGGTCCCTGCAGCAGGGAGAGAGACGGGGAGCACCTGCTCCACGGTTGGGTGAGGCGCGGTGGCCTTTGCTACCCACGTCATGCGGGTCTTCTTGGGCTTTACTTGCCTCGGAGAAGGACTCGCGCTGTCCTCGGAGAGCATGTCTTCGAAGGCTTGTTGGTCGAAGCGGACCACCAGCATCCTTTGAGTGGACCCGAGCTTGGCTGCGTCAAATTGCGCTACAGCTTTCTCATTAGAGGAGAAAGACGTCCCCAGCAGAGTCGTCATCTTGTTCGCCATTAAATTCAAAAGTTCTAAGAGAGCTTAATTTAATTAACAAACAAAAAGAGAGTACAAAGAGGTCCTAGGCAGACAATCTAAGTAAAAATTTATTTTCTGGGGAGTGACGATGGAGGGTTAGAAGTGTAGCAACTATCTTTACTCCTCGGACGATCCAAGAAGCTCTTCTCTCTTGCTTGACTGTAGGTTCACCGATAGCCCGCCTCTTGTATGAGTGTGGTACCCTACTATTTATAGTCACCCATGGGTGCTAATATGTTGGGCCACATGGATGCTGGGGGGTGCCACGTATTCCTTCTTAACAGGGTGCAGCTGTAACCGTCAGCAGGCCAAGCTGCCACGTAAGCGCTTGTTAGAATTTTTCGTTGCTGAAGATCTGGGTGGTTCTCGTCCTTTGTAGGCGTGACTTGGTCAGCTTGACACATAGTCCGCACTTGGTTGGAGAGAATCACTCTTATCATAACAACAAGATTTGATCTTCATGGAGTCTGAAACACATGTGGCCAGAGACGCATGGGACGCATGGAGTCTGGGACGCATAGGACCAGAGACATATGGAACGCATGGAGCCTGGGACGCATGTAGCCAGAGACTCATGGGGCCAGAGACGCATGGGATCGCATGGCGCCTGGGATGCATGGGACAAGAGACGCATGGAGTCTGGGACACATGGGGCCAGTTGTGCTGTATACGTGACACTGCACATCCATCGAGAGTGAAGTTCTGTACTAACGTGAGACTTCTGTCGTTTAGTGTGTTCACATCTTTTGAGGCATTCAGAAAATTATTTTTGTCAGGATTCTGTGTCAGAGATGATCCTGCTGACGGGATGCCACGTTAGGTCATTCTGCGGCCAAGCTGCTTTGGCTGATTGGAACACATGGATGTCGTCTTTCTTGGCCGCAGGAAGACTATGCGGCCTGATCTCTTCTGAGTTTTTATTTTGGGGCGCAGGATTGCATGGGTGCATATTTTTTATGCTTCTACAGGATGGTCTCGGGATCAAACCGTGAAAAGGGTGTGGGACAGTGGGTCCATATGGCATACAATGTGCAGTGTGCATAAAGTTTCTTGCGTATCGTCAGGCATCTCAAAAAAAAATATTAGTTGAGATTTTTTTTTGAATTCCCGGCATAATGCTCGAGATCCGACATAACGTTCGGGACTTTGTGCACACTGCATTGCATGCCTTTGGGTCCACTACCCGCCAACTCCCACCATTTATAAATAGAAAGAATAATACGCCCCCGTGGCTCGATCCACTGATCTTCTGCCATCCAGCCAGGGTCTTATACCTCTCATCGGTAACCACAAGAGCCACTCGAGTTCGGTCATTAGTTGAGAGGGTGAAAATCTTGGTTGGGAATATGTCATGGTGTGTATTGGGCCTGGCCGGCTCGGGTGAGGAAGCGGGCTGGCTCGGTCCGGAAGCAAAAAACTAAAATCTAGTCCGGACCCATAATCCGGTCAGGACCGGGCCGGGCCAAACCGGACTGGGTCCGGGCCAGTTCGGGTTTGGGCCGGGTCGACCTGTTAATATTTAAAATAAAAATTTGAGAAGAAAAAAGTTAGTAAATTTTATTAATGACTCGTACTAATATTAATAATACATAATAATATTAGAAATAAGATAAAAAAAATTTAATATATATTATTTTGTTACATAAGCATGCAACATATATTTGTGTTTCAGCTTTTCAACCTCTCTTCAAAATTTATTTGTAATACTGCGAATAAAGTTTGTAGAGAGATTGAAAGCTGAAACTCAAACATATGTTGCATGACTTATTTAACAATAATAAAATATATTAAAAATGATACATTTTTTGAAAAAATACAATATTACTATATATCCATATACATTTTCAGATGCCTACATACTTCCTTATACCACAGTTATGGTCACATTTGAGTCGTTTCCTACAATGCAAGCATTTAACAATAACTATATTCGAGTATTTTCTTTTCGTATAACGCTCATTGTAAACTCCGTAAAATGATGTTAAATTTTCGATTCAAACTCTTGTTGCAGTGCTGATTGAGATTGTTGATCTTGTAGTTATTGTGGTGGTTGATCATTTTCTATGATATTAAATAGCCTCTTCACACTAGATTGATTGTAAATATTGTAAGAGGGAAAAAAAAATTGATGTGGTTAATTTTTGTTATTTATGTCCTATTTATAGTTGTTATAAAGGTATTTTGGTCATTTTCAAAAATGACCAAAATACCCCTAAAACGGCAAAAATATAGCCACTAAAACGGGGGTATCTTGGTCAAAATACCAACATTCATTATTTTTTGAATTTTTTGGGCCTGACCAGGCTTGGACCGGGCCTGAATCGGGTCAACAGACCGGACCGAGCCTGGCTTCTGGGCCGAACTTTCAAGCCAAAAATTAGGACCTAGCCAGGACCCGTTACTTTGGTGGGCCGAACCGGACAGGTCCATTGACAGGGTCCGGACTAGTCCAGACCGGCGTTGACCGAGCCAGGCCCGGGCCGAGTTTCGGACCATCCGGCCCATTATACACCTTGAGGAATATGTTTTCTCAGTTAGAGCCATTTCCTCACTCTTTTATCTCTGGTCTCTTCAACTTTTTCTTTTTTTTTCCTCCCCCTATACTCGTCTCAATCACTTTATAGTTCAAAGTTTTCTTACCATTTGTTTGATTACTTTGATGTTATATCTCTACTATTATAATGCGGCTTAGAAACGACTCAAAAATGAGTCGTCTAAGCTGTATATATATCCTCAATTATTAATATAAAAAATATTTTTTACTACAGTATATGTTATCTCATGTAGTTAAGAAAAAAATAAAAACCTAAAAAATTTCTAACTACCTAGACATATAGTAAATTATAAAATATATTCAATGTTTAAATTATATTTAACCTAACTACATAATATTATCTAACTAAACACATAACCAAAATTTTAAATATATATTTATAACAAATGTTAATTAAAATATATTCAAATTATATTTAAAATAATTTAAAATTTTAATAATATTATAGTTTATTTTTTGGTAGGCCCAATGCACGTGACTAAGTATGTATAGACTTTGTCGTTTGGCCCCTGGAGTTTGCGATGAGTGAACAAAAGAAGAAACCATTCTGAAAGAACGATACCTTACTTAAAATAGACGAAACTAGAAGGGGCCCATTGGAAATTTTAACTTTTCTGAAATTAGAATACTGCATGTAGTGTGGAGACAGGCACCTATTATGGCGTGTCCGTGTCGTCTCCATCATGTGCCTGACACGGTGCAACACAGAGACGTATTAATTCTTTTTGTCATAGCCAAATATTTTACAGGTAATCATATAAGTGTATTATAAAGATAGACCGAGTTGGAACCCTGCTGTAGACTAAATAATTTATATATTTTTCTTCTTCTCATGAAAAAATATATTAAAAAAAAAAAAAACTTTTTATCGTATTTTTCTTTTGCTTCCCAACATCTTGTGCTAGTTTCCCATCTTCTTTTAAAAGCTAACCCAATGAACTAAATTTAAAGAAAAATTAACAAACTGTTGTTACCAAAGAACTGATTTCAATTTTTTCTTTTTTCTTTTTCATTTTCCTTTTTCATTTAATTCAAGCCAGACTCTCTCATTAGCCCAGTGGTTTAATGCATGCATTCGCACTTGAATATGTAGATACAGGACCTGTCCAGAGAGTTGAGTTACCTTAGTCTGAGCTAATTTTTGTTATCCTTCATTCTTATTGCAAAGATATAGATTTCGGTTGGAACTGGTCCTAAGAAAATCAAATGACCTATGGGTTGCCCTATAGAGGAGGATTGTCCAAGTCCGAAGTCTTGTCAGACTTATCCCAGGACCGGCCCTGTGTAGATGTCGGATCAAAATCCGAAAGAGAATTTTGCTTTAAGATGTTGCAACAACATCCGCACGTGACTGTAGGCAATAGCAAATTGGTGGTCACGTGCAGACGACATCTTGAAGCAAATCGCAGCTGTTAGGTTTGTATATCCGCAAAGAGTCAATTTGTGTCCACCTACCAAAATTAAGGTAATTTTTCATCATTCCAGTCAATGGTTGTCACATGTCAAACTATTAGTCAAAACTAGTGTAGATGTTCACCAAACCACTCACAAAGTGATTTTAGTTTGGATAAAAATGACACGTGATAACCCTCGAGTAGAAGAGTGAACATCTATCTTAGTTCTGGTGAGTGAACAAAAATGGACTCGTATATACGCTTTACCAGTCAAAAAATAAAATAAACAAATAAATATGAAGATGACGACTACTACTACAAGCCAATATATGGTTTAGCAAAATAATGGATTGATAACCATTACTTAATATATGGTTTGCAGATGAAATTGTGCTTGTGGTTGTCCCGTCACAATTGAAGGAGATGGTTTGCTAACCATCACACTCAAGGATTGCTACATGGAGGAAAATAAGTAGTAGGCTTCCTGAACAAACATGCTTTGTCTGTATATTAAGCAAAGACGCTATGCAGCATTTCATACTGTCAAATTTATTGGGCAACCAAATTCTCTACCAAACTATCTTCATCTGCAGTTTGATTACCTAATGAGCATATACAAAAATCCTACAGAAACTCAGGTGTTCTTAATTTTTAAAACTCGGATATGAAAAGCTGTTTTTTCAAGGGACTAAAGTGCAAGTACCACTTCCGATGTTAATAAAATCCACGTGTCACATCCATGTTGTAATAACTTATATTGTAAGTTATTACGTTGAGTCTGTAGTCTTATGGTAGTGCATATGCTGCAAATACAGATTCCTGCCGGATCTAGTAATGTGGCATTTCGTCGAAACAAAATGGTCCATCCGTATATAGCTATTCCTCTGTTAAATGCTTGTAACCAGAAGCATTTGGAGGAAAGCTTTTTCACAAAGGAATAACCCCGAGAAACCATCAGATAATCAGTCTCGACTTCAAAACCTAATCCATGGCCAAGACTCACTCACTCACTCACATAGTATGTAGTTCAGCAGAAGAACCATTAAATACCAATCATTCTGCTAAAGTTAGCAACATATGTATTATGGGTCTAATGAACAGTCCCTAATCATTTAGGCAAACAACAGGTAGATAGAACATCCTCTTGAAAAGCTAGGCAGTCTTCAAACAACAAACAGAAGATAAACTTCCAAATATTATTATTACACCAGAAACTATACTTCTTACTGAAGTTGGCACGAACAGGAGGTTCTTTTCTCGCTTCTACCTCCCGATATTGTCACTGCCTGAATCCAGAAGCACCGTCAGCCTTCTTGCAGTTTTCATGAAGTCACTGCAGGAGTAATGTATTAGTCCAATATTTGCTTTGAAAGATATTCGAAGAGAAATAAAATCCCAATGAAGATGAAACCACTATAATCAGGCCAAACCTACGAAATTGGGACATACAATTGATGACCGATGCTGCCCATGAAGAAGGATTATAGTCGAACAGAATTTTTACGTACTTGATAAGCTTGAAAAGTATCTGTTTTCTGAAATAGCCTGGTTTGAGGATAAGGCTATGTCTAATTACTAATTAGTTTGCATGACCAATAGCGATCGTACAAATTATTGGAAGATCAAAGTTCAAACCGGCGGAAAGATTGCAGTTTACAAAGAGCCAATGAAAATTCAAAAGAAACTTTGGGTGAACAAGAAGGATGTCAGAAAATTTTCGAGGCAATAGCAAAAGAGAATAGTATCAAATCAATATTGAACATGTACCAGGTGAGATAAAGGAAAGCACCCTAACTGTAACACAAGTAACCAAACTCGACACTATAGTTGGATGAGTTATGTTGCACGAATACGGATAAGGATACGATATTGGTTATGGACATTTTCAGATAATTATAATAAAGTCAACCTATGTCGCATGAATACGGACACAAATACAGGTATGGACATGATCCAGATACGGACACAATACTGATACGGACACCCATTTTCCCGTGTCCATGCAACATAGGATGAGATTAAAGGTGGAGTTATGCTTGAATCAAGAGAAAAGTAAAAACAAAAAGTAGTTATATTATGGACTGTCCACCAGAATGAAAGATATGTATCATCATAAGATCACCCTCATCTAAGTGATCAATCTCATTAAAGGGGTATCACCTGTGGAATACCACTCAACTTGTGACCTACTGTCAACCTAATAAATAAAGATCACAGAGACCAATAAACACAATAAATGAACCAATGCATATAAACATACTACTACTCAAAAAATGTTCCATAACATGCACTGGTTGTAACTCTCACCTGAATGGTTCATCTCCTGTGTGCTTGATTTCACCAAATCCATTGCGGTATAACACATGGCTCATCATCTCAGATTTCTTGACACCAAACATTGCAGTGAGCCTATCATACAGCTCTTCATATGAACTAAGGACCGATAGATCGAGGGTTCGCCCAATATCCTCCGACTCCATGAACACCTTGCAGTGCCCAGTCTCCAGCTCGAGGTCGGCAGCTTTATAATCTCTAAACCATGGCAAGCCTTCACATGATGGTGGATGAACAGACGAGAGAAAACCATCTGAGGGGCTTGTTACCTTCTCATGATTTCCATCAGAAGAACTATTTCCAGAGTTGCTTACAGAGATCTGTTCCTCAGTGAGTATCGGTTGCCCAAAAAGCAAAAAAAGAGGAGTCTTTTCATCTGACGGTTTCTTCAAGCTCTCACCTGGGCTGCCGATAGTCAGCAAACAAGATACATTGTTCTGAGAGATCGGATTAGTAATGAAGAGGTCCGTGGATACTGTTGAGATAGGATTTGGGCGGTCAAGATGGTGAATATCGGTCTGGAACAGTCTTGAGTGCAATTTGTTAACATGGAGATTTGGTAAAGATATGTTACCAAATTGTAAATGCCTGGCTCCCTGTATGCCTGCAGAGTTACTGCTGGGTCCAAGGGGGTGGTTTCCGGAAAAGAATACCGGAGTTGGAAGATGAAAGTCTAGGGGGACTTCGGGGTGTTGAGGGATTCTCAGCTTCTTCCTTGGTGGCGAGAAGGGTGACAGATGGACGGAAGGAATGCTTGAAACCAGTTCAACCAGCCATGGGCTAACCCCTTCCACATTTTGTAATAGGTCCGGTTCGTCCCATCTGACCTGCAAACAATTCAAGGGAAATGAACATCGTGTTTCTTGCACAACTACTAACAAATTAGCTATTAAATTGCTCAATCCATCCTCGTATTAAACCAATAAGGAAGCAGGAGTGAATTTTCTTAAACATACCTATATTTCTTTAAGCATGATGCTTCGACATGCTAAATTCAGTGCATTGTAATACAAGTAATGACGTTCAAATAAAATTCTTCATCCAAAAATATACAAGTTAAAATTAACTTCGAATAAAATATGTTCTTCAATAAAATGAAGTATATAATTTGAGTTATATTCAAAAGGCTGTTGTCATCTTCAAATGAACAAAACTGGAACACAAATAGCTTAGATTACTTCAACTACATAAAACTTCACATATATTTTAATTTTCAGAAAGGCTTAGGTGCATAAGTCCATGTTAATTCTACTGTGTGGTTGATAACGAATAATGATTACAGAAGCACTGGAGTATAAAAGAAAAAAGATTAACTTGTCAAGTGGAGATTGCACATACCAACAAATTTACAAGAAGCAGAGTTTAAGGGTTACAATAAATAGATGAAAAAGACAATACATTCCTTGTCATTAAATTAAGAAGTTTTCATCTACGAATACATATATAATACAGTTTTGGTTGGAGTATGATGTCTCAGATGGACCTAATAAGTTTTGTTATTCTTCTGTTCCACTACTACCCGTAAATGTCCACCTTCTAGTCTTCAAAAACAGATGTACAGTACCTTGATGTGTTCTACTGAATTAACATACAAAACGACACCAAAAGTATGTTAAGAGAACTTGCTTGACAAAGCTATAACGAGCTCTTCAATTTGTTATGCCACTAACTCCTGGCCAAAGGATTGGGAAATGGAATCATTATGAATTATCTTTGCCATCCTATTTTGCATTTATTTTGCTTTTCTTTTTTTATCCCTTGTCATTGCCAAACAATGGCACTTATGTAACAAGGATTTCTTTTCTACTCTGTGAAACCAATTCTTGGAAAGTCAGTGTAAGCTTTGACAAACTTCGGCCCAAGTTTTGGATATAATAATCAAATTCCTTAAATATTTTAAAGTATCCTGGGTTTCAGTTTTTATCAAAGAAAAGAGGCTTTGCATTTATGAAGAAAGTACTTCTATACGATCAGATAACCACCAATTAATTGTTCAAAACAGATAGATTCACTGGTACAACGTGTATGCATAAACTTATCATTAAGACAATTTACTACTTAGGTACCACGGAGAGTAGTTTTTAAAGTATAACTACAAAGCTAAAAAATAAGCATATGCATGTAATACAGAGTAAAAGGCATACACTCAAAGGAAGAGGGTACCTGAAGTAGTCTCCAGGGAGAATTAGGCCACCGAAGAGGATCCACAACCTGAACCGATGATATCGTCCCCATAAACCAGCTTATCCTCAACGAGTCTTCAGTCTCAAAAGACATCTTAAATCTCATGCCTGAACACCACTGAATCCTCATTGCCGCTCTCACAGATGCAGCTTTCACACAGAACTCTGGTATGCTGGCCCTTGGGTAGTACACAACCTCAAAAGGCTGCCCAGTCGCAGCGAATTTCGCTGCTTCGACCACCGACTCAGCCTTCACTCTTCCCCATCCCCTCAAGTTCACAAATCCACCCGCATTGGTACGTCCATTGCCATTACTTCTCATAAGCTTGCTCTCTTCCTCCCTCATGGACATGGAAAAGCCGCCATAGGGGGAACCATAGCTACTGTTGGGAGGAGGGTTCCACCCAGAAATGGAGTTAGCCCCAATGCATATTCCCCTCTTTGTACGACGGATTCCGATACATAGTTCCCCATTCTCCGATCTCAAGAACACGATGGAGTCCCCAGCAACTAGCTTCTTGTGATTGACGAAAGTACTCCACCCGGTCGTAAGCAAGTGCCGGCGAGGAGTACCCCTGTAAATGTGACGGAACTTCCACATCTCACCGTGCACGTCCTTAGCAAGGAGGGTCTGGACAGGAGGGTCTGCCGAGTAGTCCAGTGGGGGGAATATGGTCTCGGCACAGTAGCGAGGGACAGAGAACCCCCCGCCGTTGTTGGCGTCGGATTGGGTAAGAGTCTTGGCAAACGATGCGGGCTTTTCTGGCACATCTGACCCGTACCTAGTACGGGCTAATTCATCATCTACATCGTGGCAGTCCGCCTCATCTGCTCGGACGGGTACCAGCCGGATCTTGGCGAAAACCTCGTCCGTCTCCTTGTCGGCCAAGAATTTCACGGAAGCCACGTGACAAAGGACGAAGGCAGGGATTCGGGTCGGACCGCTAGCGAACTCCACATTGGTCTCGGAGTTCTCGGCATGGCCTTGAGGGAAGTAATAAACCATGGAGTTTGCGGGGGGCAATCGGACCATTCCTCCGGCACAGGCATGCCATAGCTGAGGGTCCAGGCACTTCTCCGAGTCCTTAAAGATCTCTTTCTTCGTATCGCCAAACATGATCATATCATAACCTTTACTTCCTACTAAGGTTTCTACGAAAACTAAATCTACAGTTTTCAAGTAAGAGAAATCTGTCAGCAAAGATAACCTGGTTCACTAGATGCTAGCTAGCTAGCTAGCTAGCTAGTAACACATTATTTCTTTCAAACTCCATGTTCTTTTAATACATAAATCAGGGTCAAATAAGCCAAAATTGGTGCAGTGTCAGTGTCCCCGCGTCCTAACTGTGTCAATGTGTACATGCACATGGCAGAATGTATTGTGCCTTCAATTTTTTGCAAATTTACTTCCTCTATAAAAATAAAAAATAAAAAATCTGAAAAAAAAAAAAAAAAATTGGTTAGGATCACTTACCTTGTTATGCTAACTGAGAAGGAAAACCAGAAACCTCCCCTTGGCACATATCTTTCTTGATCCTAAAACAACCCTAAAACCCCAAAATCCATGCTCTCCAATTCTCCATTTCTAACCCTAATTTTTTTTTGAAACCCTAATTCCCAGCAACAACAAAAAAAATCATTTCACATCCTACCAATCTGCTAAAAATACATCAACCAACACAAATGGTGATGAAATGAAGTAGACCCATTTCCAGAAAATGCAGGTGCGGTCTATAGACTACACTTCCTTGTCTTTCAACACTGACAAAAGGAAAAAAAAATTAAAAAATCAGCAGAAGTTGTGGACTAAAGAATTCATCATAATGAAGAGAGAGAGGAATATACTTTGCTATATTTATTTTCCCAATTTTCTCACTCTTACTCTCTCAGATCTCCCTTTTTTTAGTAGAGCAGGGCCAGAAATCTTAAAGTGGGAAATGAAAACAGTGCGTAAACGTAAACAAAGACCAACTTTGTGAAAAGGGCAAAAAAAAAAAAAAAGGGTGTACGGAATTTCTTGTGCGGTTGTCTTTACTGAAACATTGTTACTGTGTGCCATTTTGCTGTTGCTGGGAGGGGGGATTGGCTGGGTCACACAGTGCAGGCAACAGTTTGCTTCACAAATAAGAAATTCACATTGCATACTTGGAAACTATGGGCAGCAGACTAAGAATGTTTCCTGTTCCAGACCCTTGCATTGAATTGGGGTTTGATCCTTGATAGCAATCATTCCAATAAAATATTTATAACCCACAATTTTTTTTTTTTTTTTGACCTTTCTGAAATGTATAACATTTACATACTTTTAAAATATTTGAATTAATATACAAATTTTAAAGCTGTGACGATTTAAACACGTTTCTTACGAATACGTATAATACTTACGTATTTTTAAAAGATTTTTTTTTACATACAATCTATATAATTAACCAAGAAAGAAATTTTACAGTCTTGTTGTTTGCATCAATGATCATTTTGTGAAATGGGTGAAAATGTAGACTTGTGAATTTGTATTTAATGAGTTGTTGCTTGTTTATTAAGGATTAAAAAAAATACATGTCGAATTTTTAGTGGCGAATTTGTTCATATGAAACGTACTAAACACGAATTAAATCTAACCCGAATATTTTTCGTTTGACGAATATTTGAACTAATTTTTTAACATATTTTACTTGCACTGTGTCGATTTATACTCGTACTTTTCTCGTTCCGATTTTTTTTCGTTTGTCGAATTGCTAACAAGGGATTTGATTGACTTGTGGTTATTTATAGATACAATCCCCCATTGTTAGATGGGACAATACAAAAATTTTAAAATTTTATTACTGAAAATATTGTTTTGAAATTGTTTCAGGACATCACTTACGATCTTAGCACTGCCAGAATTCTGTCAGTACTATGTCGTCCCCAACGAGACTGTGTCAAATTTTGACGTTCGAAATTCTAATATTGGATTCTAAACTTTGAAAAAAAAAAATACAACTAGCAAATCATTAACCTAAAATCTAACAAGTAATGTTTAAAAATAATGAAAATAATATAGAAACTAAGATTTAAAAAATCTAGAAATGCAAAAAATAAATGTTGTCCAAGTAAAACATTCAAAGTAAAACAATGGATTTATTGATTAATTTAGGCTATTGTTGTGTGTCATTTTCAATTAGGATTGTTTCGTTCGTGGATTTGGAACGCGAAAGTAGTCAAAATTTGAATTTGTACCACTTCATATGTTTGATTGGAAGATTTACAGACAAAATTTACTGTGATTTGACATAAACAGTAAATCTTGTCTGCCATAAAATCGGAGTTTTAATATCTTAATTTTTTTCCTTTGAAGTGGAATGCATAAGTTAAAAATCTCAATTTTCACTTAGACCACTTTCTCTCAATTTTAACAAAAAGAAGATTTATTATTCATGTCACTTCGACAAAAAAGTTACACTTTTTCACTCACTTCAACAACCAAAAAGATATCAAATTTTAAGATTTTTCACTTCTAACCCCCACTTCTTTAAAGCACCAAAACGAATAATTTTTCACTTCGCTTCACTTCACTACAATGTGTATGCAAAAATGTCAATTTTTAGATTTCTTATTTTGCTCCACTTCGTTGAACCAAACAGCCCCTTAGAGTTGGAAAAGGAAGATGAAGTGGAAAGAAGAAAGTGGATTATTAGGAAGAGAGAGAATTATACTTGTACCTCCAATAAAATTTTTGATAGCCCCTAAAAAGAAAAAAAAAACCCTATAATAGCCCCTAACAATGGGGGTTGTACCTTTATAAATAACATTACTTATTATCCTTAGTAAAATGTTGAAGTATATTTTGTGCCTAAAGAGAGTTAAGTTGTTCGAGTGGAATTGTTATAAATTTTATTTCAAATGATTGTCAGCTGACATGAAAGTGGATGTTATATATATAGTCATTGGGTCAACGTGGTAAGAATTGTCTAGTAGATGCTGACTCAGTGTGTAGAAAAAATATATTTGTGTACTCCTCTGAGTGATGTATTATTTATCGCTAGTGATGCAAGATCGTTTCTAAGCACGTGCAAGATGTGTCGGCGCATAAGGTCTCAAAAATCGGAAGGCCCAAAAATTTTTAACCTCCGTATATATTACTGATTTTTTAGATTTATGTCTCTCAATTTGTTAGAAATTGTAATAACAAGACTTTTAGAATGTTAAAAAAAATTATTGTTCTTTATAGTGGCAAAAAAGGACCTTTTTTGAATATTTGTGTATAGTCCTTGGAATGTCATAAATGTCCTGAAGCGATGTATGTTTAATTTGGGATTATTTATACTAACCTTTCATGTATTTTTGATTTATTAAAAGAACCTTCTTTATTTTAAAAATAATTACACTAACATCTCCTATGTTTTATGTTTATTACACGGACTTTTCCTATGTTTTATATTTTAGTTAAATGATTATTGTACTAACTGCCCTTACAACATAAAGGATATGGAATGTTCGTGTAATTAGTTTCAAAATAAGCAATGTCATTTCAATAAACAGGAAATTTACTGTAGCGAAATAAATTTATATTAAATTCATGTAAACGAAACAAGTTTGAATTTTTTTTTAAAAAAGTCAGAATCCGCCAACAGTGTTGGCGGAAAACACAACTGGTGTACACGTACGCATCCAAAAGATTAAAAAAAACGTGAGCCCCACGGCCAATTTTCGCCAACTCTGTTGGCGAAAATTGGCCGTGGGGCCCACGTTTTTTTTTTTTTGTTTGTTTGGTTTGTTTACTTAGTTTGGTTTGGTTTTTTTTCGTTGGTTTATTTTAATTAGTTATATTTTTGTTTTATTTATTTAGTTTAGTTTTGTAATTAGATTTAAGTAAATTTATTTTAACGAAATAAAATTAAAATAAATTAATTGGAAAAAAATATTTAGAAATATTTTTTTCGGAAAAAAAAAAGAAAAAAAACTAGTATTTATTTGTGTCCTCTAATTTTTTGTTTATTTTAATGGTTTAGTTTTTTTTTTATATGAAAAAAAAGGACAAAGTAAAGAAGAAAGACAAATATCGGAGAATGATTTTGTTTTGATTTTGGTTTGAAATTGGGTTGGGGTCTATGGGTTGGTTTAGTAGTTGGTTTATGTACAACGGCTATTTTACAACGGCTCTTTCAACGGCTCTTTTTTTTTTAACGTTCATATCCAACGTTCGTCTAACGATCGATTAGAAGTTACCTATATAAACGTAGTATTTGTTTGATATCAGCATATCAAACATTGTAATCAAATTTTTTATTTCTTTTCATACGAAATTTTTTTCTTTCGACACAGGAGAAGCTCAGTTCAATATACAATCTTTGAAACCCGTTTTCTTGTTGCCATGGATCGAAGTATAATAATACTATGCTCACTTGGTGGTGTACTAAATGGGTTAGCTTACGAAGGAGGTTTAGTTGAAGTTCTTTTAATTGATCGAAATATTTCGTTTGATAATTTATGTAATCTAATATTTGAAATTTTTCTATTGACTGTGAATTTTTATTGGTACATATTTATCTATCTAATTGCATAAATTTAGTTAGTGAGGAGGCATGAAAATTTATTCTTGAAGTTAATATACAATCAACATATATTAATATTTTTGTGACTCCACCACCACCACCACCACCACCAAGAATTAGTAGTGGTCCTAGTTCTTCTCACCAAGTTATTTCATTTACTGAAGAAGAACATAGAGTAGATGATGGTAATACCGACGATGAAAATAGTGATAATTTAATAGAAAATATAGATGATGTACTTGATGATAATGTTGATAGTTTAAATAATTTATTCATTGGAAGAGAATTTATAAATCGTCATTCATTTAGAAGTTTTATTAGTGATATAGCAATTGCAAAAAAAAATTGTTGCAGGGCTACTAGAAACAATGCCAGTGAAATTGTATATAAATGTAACGTTTCTAGTTGTAATTGGAGAGTGTACGCTAAAGCCATTGGCAACGGCGAAACATTCGTCATTAATACGCTAGAAAATGTACATTCTTGTTTAGGTGGACTTATAACGAAAAATCATCCATTAGCGACAACTATATGGGTTAAGAATAAGATTATTGATAAAATTCGTGATAATCAGTCGTATAGTCCATCGCATGTTATAAATGATATCTATAGGGAACACCGAATACATATTAAATATTGTAAAGCTTGAAAAGTTAGAGAAATTGCTCTATCAGAAATAAATGGTAGTTATATTGATGCATATAGTAGTCTTGAAGAGTATGCTTTTACAATCATTGAGACAAATCCAGGTAGCAGATGTTATATAAAGACTACAAAAAATAATAAGTTTCAAAGAATTTTTATTTGTTTCAAGGCATGCATTGATAGTTTTTTAAGGGGATGTTTACCTGTGATTAGTACTGATGCTACATTTCTTTCCTCTAAATTTCAAGGTATGTTATTTATTGCGTGTGCTCATGATCCTAACTATCAATTATATCCAATTGCTTATGCTGTTGCTGAGAGCGAAAATACGGATTCTTGGACTTGGTTTTTAAACGGTTTGAAAACATCTTTTGAAGGTAGTTTTAATACGTGGGATACAATTTCTTTTATATCAGATAAACAGAAAGGATTAATAAATGCCATGCGTGCTACTTTTTCGGAATTACCTCATTTTTATTGTATTCAACATTTTAAACAAAATTTAAAACTAGTATGTAGACTGCCTTATTTTCAACGTAAATTAGACTACCTTGCAAGATGTTATAATGAGACAGATGCGAATATTTGCTTTGAAACAATTAAGGCTGAAAATATCGATGTTTACAAATGGCTTGTTGGAGTAAATGATGAAACTCGTGTTTTATCACACGGGATAACAGCTTATTCTCCTTGTCCTAGATTAGATATTAACACGTCGAACCTTGCTGAATGCTTCAATAACTGGGTTAAAAACTTACGCGATAAACCAATAACAACACTATTTGATGGTATTCGAGCCAAAATTATAACACTTCAGGACAAAAATCGACAAAAAACTGATAATCTTGCAACTGATTATTGTCCGAAGATGTTAAATACTATGGCCAGTATCATAAGAAAAAGTCACCAGCTGCAAATATTGAGTATAGTTGGTTATTTGTTTGAAATACTAGATCGTGAAACAAACAGAACATATGTTGTGAACTTAGATGAAAAATATTGTACATGTTTTAAATGGTATCATACTTGTCTGCCATGTGTACATGTATGTTATGCTTGTAATTCTAAAAATATTAGCATCGAGAGTTTTTATCCAGGTATTTTTTCCAAAGAAGCATTAAGAAGCGTATATGAGCCGCACCTGGAGCCAATTCCAGTCCCTTACAACATTCAAAGTACATTGGTTATAGGCGACATTGGAGTATCAGATGTACGACGGAAAGCGGGAAGACCAAAGAAGAACCGCATCATGGCGAAGGATCAATCATCAAGAGATCTCCGATGTAGCAACTGTAATGGTTTAGGACACAATCGAAGATTAAGTCTCTATCGTGTTGCATAAAATGTATCTTGTCAACATAATAAAAGCCAAATATTTTCAACAGTGCCACCTGGTGGTCGATCAACCTCCAATACCCAAGTCTGTTATCGTGATGCCACGAGGCATGCTCCCGGCATCGTTCGTTATTAGTATAATCGTATTGCTATATATGAAAAATATAGACGATGTTATTAGTAGACATGTACAAAATATCATTCATATTTATTTACACAATTATATTTTATTGTACCTTCCCATAAAATACCAAAGTAGATATATGTTTCGCACGTTGCTGGATTATTAAATCCGTAGTAGGGCCTACAGGAATACGTCCGTCGTTTGGGCTGTCCATCTGTACAATTATGGTTGTCAAAAAACAAATTTTGGCTGCCCGTAATTTTGCACATTACATAACTTATATTTAAAAAATAAAAACTAACATCAAATTATTGTATATACAAATAAGAGTATAAATGAAGAAGAATAGAATAAAGACCTTCAACAATAAGGATTGTTGTGCTCACAAAGACTGCTGTGTCCACTTACAAATGAGAGAAAATTAAGGCTGCTCAAATTGCTGCTACGTGCTCACAAGGAATGTTGTAAATGATCGTAGTGCACTCTTTTCTTCTTCCTTGCATTCTGTTCTTCTTTCTCCTTCTCTTCTTATAGCTCCCACCTCGCACCAACTTCTTCTCTGTTGTACTCCTCTCTCTCCTCCCCCACGAGACATGTCCCTTCTTTCTTTCTTTTTTCCCTCACGTCTCTTCTTCTTTTTCTCCACTCACGTCTCTTCTTCTTTTTTCCTCACGTCTCTTCTTCTTTTTTCTCACTCATGTCTCTTCTTCTTTTTTCTTGTCAAGTCTTTTATTCTTTTTTTCATGTTAACTCTTGTCTCCCAGTAGTCATTATTGTCTCCTTGTTAAACCAAACCGAGGAGCATATAATTCAAAACAAAACAAAATAAAAAAATTAAAATCCAAAACAAAACTAAATAAAAAAATAAAATAAAAAATATTGGCTGGAATTGTTGGCTAAAAAAACTAAAAAAAAAACTAAACTAAATAATCAAACAAAACCAACTAAAACAAACCAACAAAAAAAAATTAACCAAAACCATCCAAAACAAACCAACCCAAACCACCCAAAAGAAACCGTGGGCCCCACACCGCCCCACACCCAAAATCCGCCAACTATGTTGGCTGAATTTGGGTGTGGGGCCCACGGATTCTTTTGGGTGGTTTGTTTTGGTTGGTTTAGTTGGTTTGGTTTGATTATTTATTTTGTTTTATTAATTTTTTTCATAATAGACATAAAATAATTAATTTAAATGTTTCTAAAAAAATTTTGGAGATCGAAACATCGTTTTAAATCTGTGGGCCCCCACATCCAATATAAATTTATTTCACTACAGTAAATTTTAAATATTCAAAAATAATATTACCGAAAGTCAAATTTGGAGGTCGAAACATCGTTTTGTTGACGATTCTAAAAAATTTCGAAATCCGTCAAACGGTGAAACGGTTTATCCTATAGTATTTTTCCATACGATTATTTTGGCACAAACTGGACCTTGTTTCGATCTCCCAGTCAAAAGTTATGATACTTTAAAGTTTTAAATTTTATATTTTTGCCTGTAACATATGCGTCTTGTTTCGGATAATTTTTTTTCCTACAGGATTTATGTTACTCTCGTCGAAAACATACAAATCGACTTATTATTTATATGTTACTCTCGTCGAAAACATACAAATCGACTTATTATTTAACGAAAAATAATTTCAAAACAAGTAGTTATGGCCGCTCGAAGTCTGCTCGACGACAGACGTAATAGTCTTACGGCAGATTTTTATTATTATTATTTTTTAACGCCTGTTAACGATGAAAAAGTTTACGATAAAAATATAATATTTATAAATATAAATGTCCAATTCATATTGATATTTTTTTCCGTAATTTTTTAAACTTTTATGCTTTAGATGGAATTTATACAAATTTTGATGCTTTGGAAACAAATTTCCGAAAAAAATATTTCTAAATATTTCTTCCAATTAATTTATTTTAATTTTATTTCGTTAAAATAAATTTACTTAAATCTAATTACAAAACAAAACTAAACTAACTGAGTTGGCTGAAATTGTCCCCCCCCAATTTCATCCAACTCTGTTGGTAGAAATTGGCCGTGGGGCCCACGTTTATTTTTTTTTAATTTTTTGGCTGCGTACGTGTACACCAGTTGTGTTTTCCGCCAACACTGTTGGCGGACTCTGACTTTTTTTTAAAAAATTTCAAACTTGTTTCGTTTACATGAATTTAATATAAATTTATTTTGCTACAGTAAATTTTCTGTTTAATAAATCTAAAATATAGAAAATATTAGTGTAAATAATTATTTAATTTATGATATTGATATCAATAAGTCTATTAATGAATCGATGTAACTTTGGGACAACATTTGCGAACAATTTTAAGTCAAGTTTCTAAAAAAATAGGATTTTTTTAAAATGTGAAAAGCATGATGAACCTGCTTTTGTTCTTCTTTAAAAGCTTTTGTTCTCCTTCTGACGGCTTTTAAAAGTGGCATTTGTCTGTAATTTTTCTTTTTTTCTTTTTTAAGTTTTATTCCTTTCCAAAGTGGCATTTGTGTGGAGAGGAAGTTCAAGTTTAGACGGATTTTTCACATACTTTTTTTTCTTTTTCTTTTATGTCTTCTAGTGTTTACTACCTTGATTATTATTTGCTCACAGGGATGGCCTGAGCTCATGGGATTTGAGATGAATTCTTCAAATAAAATTCCAATAAATAATGTGAAATTTTTTTTTGAAAAAATATCAATAATTTTTTTGTCAATTGGAATTGGACCAAAAAAATAAAAATAAGCACAAGCTTATACACGAAGATGGCCCATAGTAAATAAATAAAAAAATAAAAAAAAAAAAAAACTCTAGTGCGTAAGTTTAACATAATAATCATTACACAGTAACTCTTGTAAATTAAGAATAGTCCTCAGTATATTCTGATTAAATATATCTATGTTAGTGTTCTTCTGTCCTGGCTAAGACCGTCCATGCTTATTTAAACAATGTACAATATATACACAGAATATTAGATGAGAAGCACAAGCTTATAAAAGAACATTAGAAATCCTTGAAAGGGAGAGACATGACATCCATTCCAACTGTCCCAATTTGAGTCGAAATGAAAACATATTATACATTCCATTAAATAAATGATGAGAGTGTACGTTCGGAAAAAAAAAAAAAAATTTGCGATACAACCAAAAGTTTTCAATGTACATGTGGGACAAGAAAAAGTTATTTTTTTTCGTTGTCCGAAAATATGTATAAAATTTTGTACACGTTGTGTTACATATTATTTGAATCCACTGCCTCCATTTTTTACACGAATAAATATTCACATTTTTTCTACGATTTGATTACAAAATCCAAAACCGTCCGTCTAGTCAAAATTTTTTTTTTTTTTTTTTCACTGACCACAAAAGCGAAATGAGCTTGGTCAATAGATAAAAATTAAACCAATGAACTTAATGGATGGACGTTTGAGATTCTTTTATTATGGTTTAGAAGCTAAAAAATATTTTTCAGAAATCCCAAAGAAGAAGGAAAGTCAATGACAATACTATTTCTAAACTAATTCTTTATATGATTTTTCTCTCAGTCCGTGAGATTTTCCCTTCTCTTTAAGGTGGCGGTGGCGGGGCGAGGGGGGATGTGGAGGAGTGGGGGCAGACGGCGGTGGCGGGGAGGAGGGGGGGAGGATGGAAGAGGAAGAAAAAAATGGGAAGAAGTATTTTCGTCAAATTTTTTTTGGTAAAAACAGTTTACCGTTAATTCTGGACGAATTTCGTCAAATGTGAAAGGACATGTACATTATGGAAAAACGGTAGGGTGCACCCTTAAATATGATAAAAAAAAGTGGGGAGTAACTAAAAAATTTTCTAAAAAAAGAGAGGGTATTATGGGACATCACAAACAGTCTCTTAAGGAGTGAGAATTGACAAATTTTTGCAGTCTTTTATATGTTTAGAGCAAAATCAAAATTGTTACATGTACATGACAATCAATTCTAAAACTGTCAAAGTTTTGATGTCCCATAAAAAAAATACTACTTTGATGAGTAATTGTGAAGACTGAGCATTAAAAAACATATCTATAGAATGATAATCATGGATTCATTAGTTCTAATTTATTAACCAAAAATATTATTGTGCCACGTAGTTTATTACAGATTTTATAATAAAATAAGGATCACTGTCTACTTAGGTCTAGCTTCTTTCTTCACTGAAAGAAAACATCAAATAAGTTGGCTCTTTTCTGAAGTAGATCAAAAGATAAAAGTATAAAAATATTCATGTAGAGCATAGAAGTTTTTCGAAATTATGCTCAGATAATAAAGTTTTTTAAAATTATGATAAGAGCATAAAAATAACCTTAGAAAGAACGTTTATCTGCAAATTGATAAAATAATGTCATTTTGAAGAATGCTTTTCTTGTTAAAAAAAAAAGCATATTAATTTTTTTGCTCTTTTCCATTAACTGTCTTCAAAAAAATAATTAAGATTGTCCAAAAAACGTCCTTTAAAAAAACGTTTTTATTTTTGAGTTGGAAAAAGGCCCTTTGTATGGGATTTTTTTTATATATTTTTATTTTAACACACACTAGTTACCTCTACGTGTGTTGCACGTAAAAACAAAATCATTAAAAAATATCTAAAATTTAAATTATTTAAAATATAAATAGAATATATTTTAATTAAAATTTGTTATCGATATGTTTTTATAATTTTGAATATGTGAGTTAGATAATACAATGTACTTAGTTCAAATATTTAAATATATTTAAATTATAAATTAATTTAAACTTTAGTTTTTAAACTGTTTTAAATATATATATTTGTGCGGAAGAAAAATAGAGAATTCTTTTTTCGTAATTTTCTAATAAAGGGTGGAAGATTTAAGAACGACTTAGACGGCTCAATTTGAGCCGTTTACAAGCCTCGTTATATATGCTAGTAACGTGCACGTGCATTGCACGTGCTAAAAAAATTGTTAAAAAAAATTAAATATGAATTATTATATATAGTGTCCTTTCTAGGAATCGAACTCAAATATTCAAGAAAAATACCTCCCACCTTAACCACTTTAGTTAAATTATTTAGTTATAAATAAATAATATTAGGTAGTTAAATAATTAGTTATTGTTTAAAAAATAGTTGGAGTATTTATATACGACTTAAACGACTCATTTTTGAACCGTTTTTCAAGCCATATTATATAGTGGATGCCGGCTCATTTTTGAGCCGCATCCCAAGCCATATTATATATATATATATATATATATATATATATATATATATGTGTGTGTGTGTGTGTGTGTGTGTGTGTGTGTGTGTGTGAGACTTGGCATCCAATATATATATATATATATATATATATATGTATATATATATATATGTATATATATATATATATATATATATATATATATATATATATATATATATATATATATATATATATATATATATATATATATATATATATAGGGTTGGGATCATGATCCATCACCCTTTTTGTCCACCCCAAACATTTTGTATGTTAACACCGTTGGATGGACTTTAAGTCATCTAATCTTAACCGTTGATAAATCATTTAAATAGATATTTAGATTTTTTTTTAAGAGAGATAATACGTATGTTTAAATCTATCATTTAAATCGTAATTTGAAATATACGGAGGAAACCTACGGATGAGTCCGTTAAATTAAACCGTAGTGTTCTATACAATAGACGTACACGGCTATTAGAGCGCGTATATATATATATATATATATATATATATATATATATATATATATATATATATATATAATGAGGCTTGAAAATAGCTTAAAATTGAACTTTCTTAGCCATTTGTAAATACTCCACTAACTATTTTTTAAAAAAGAACTAATTATTTAATTACCTAATATTATTTATTTACAACTAAACACTTCTAACTCAAGTGGTTAAGGTGGGAGTTATTTTTCTTGTTTGCTTGAATTTGACTCCTAGAAAAAATAGAATTTATAATAGTTTTATTCTTTTTTTAATAATTTTTTTACGCATGTATGTGCACATTTGTAGTATATATAACGCCTCCCCCCCCCCCCTCTCTCTCTCTCTCTCTATATATATATATATATATATATATATATATATATATATATATATATATATATATATATATATATATATATATATATATGTGTGTGTGTGTGTGTGTGTGTGTTAGCTTATGAAATAATAAAATTTAAGAGGAGGGTGTGGATTCAAATCTTCTTATACTCATTCTTTTAACATAAAAATATTATTTTTTGTCTTAAAAAATGAGTACGAGGAGATTCAAACCCGGAACCTCCCTTTTAACTTTTATAATTAACAAGCTAACTAGAAATCTCCATGTATACTAATATTATAAACAGATTTTTTCGTTTAAAGTAATAAAATATAATATAATTATAAAAAAAGGGAAAAGTTGGAGGATTTTGCAGATAGGGGGACCACTCGCCAACTGACTTGGCGGGGTGCTGAGTTGGAGAGAATCTCGCCAACTGAGTTGGCGGGGCGCTCTCCTCGAGAGGCAGCTCGCCAACTCATTGGCGGAACGCTGTCTACGAGAGACGACCGTTGCTTTCCAGCCGTTGCACAACGGATACATTTCACCCTATAAACATGCCACGCCCCAGTCCCAAAATACGTAGGACTAGGAACACGTAAGCATGCCAGCCGCATGGATATGGCAACTCCAATATATGGAAACCAAACCCATACGTACGCTGTAATATGAATATTAAATCTATAGTGGTATAACATATGTCATAAGTTATAAGGTATAATCTAAATCTCATCCACAAAAATCAATATAAATGAATAATCAGCATCTATATAACTAGATCTCAACATAAGTATCTAAGGATGATAGTTGGATGGAAACAAATCCACTACCAACTCGAATATGAGAGCAAATACAATATGAGTACAACACAATCAACATAATATGAGAATACCAGATAACAATTACGGGCTCGAAGAGAAGACATCCTCGAAGCATCTATAACCATCCAAATCTGCGCTTCTGCAAATACTCAAGAACAGGTACACCTGGCAGCGGACCAGGTCCTCAGAGGGACATAACAAGATACTTAAACACATGCTAATAAAGTACCGAAATAAATATCCAATGGGTCGCCTAACCATCTATGTGAATACAGTTTGAGAACAATTTTCTAACAAGTGAGCTATCTGGCTGAGAACTGGGATTGGCATGACTCTCTCGGAGAACCAGGGACCTCAAAGGCATGTCGTCTTTTGAACGACAGAGGCCCGCCAAGTAGTAAAGGGGTCATCACCGCCCGTATCTCCAGCGGAGCTTCCGGGTTACAGAAGAAAAAGTGTAAAGGAGCTCAAATGCGGTACTTGTTGTTCTCCCCACCCCATGCTCTAAGCATGACACATCCATGACACGATTTGGTTCATAGTCTATTCTTAGTACCTTAGCCCAATCCTGCAACCAAACAAGCACAAGGATGGGACCACCGTACTACAATAGGCTATGTCCCTAGACCTCTAATAACTGCTAAGTCTACTAGCATGCAAAGTTTCTAACAGCAGTTATTCCTAACGCACGGCTCACACGTACAGGAGGCCAACCCTGCACGCCAGTCCGTGATCTATATGAGACTCACAACTCGTGTAACAACTGTGTCACGGCCGATGAACCTAAAGATGCTACATGATAATGTGGTAGTCTCATAAACAAGGTCAATGCAAATACATAAATAAAAATATACCGCGACGACACCGTCGCGCGCATTTTATATAACAGTTAAAATATATGAACTAAAGACAGAAAATAAAGATGCATGCAACATATAAAATATAAATAACAGTACAATGGCAAGGTATACTTGCCTGGCAAGGAAGCTGCAATGTACCAATAACCTGCTCCAAAAATCGTGCAGAATAAATCCAACATCCTATGTACATATAATATAATGCAAATAAATCATTAGTCATTACACTAGCACATACACAACCATATTTACACTGGACTCAGGGGGTATACTAGGGGTAACACTAGTCATCTAACACGGTCAATTACGCGTTGAATTACGCGGGTGTCGCGTCTTCAAGTACTGTACAAAATCAGTCAGTCAACTGACAGGTGTCTATGCCAGTATGTTAATGTACGCAAGGCAGACAAATTCACAAGTTCTTAGGGTCAACATGGTCAAGGTAAGTATGGGATAGTCCACGGTGTCCTAGGGTCGTACAGTCTGAATATTTAGTCATAATTATCAATTTATATTTACTTATATATATATTCATATTTATATAATAATATATCTAGCAATTTTATTTACATAATTATTGGAATACATATAGTAATTACGTACATAAATATATATACCAAACTGAATAATATTTGCGTACATGTAAATGTACGAACGCGCGTTGGGTTCTCCGACTCAGGGTCTGATGTAAACTAACCGTGGTGGCTAAATACTAACGTCCTACTGGAACACTGTCAGAGAATGTACTCGCCTGGGGTCCTGCTGCTGGTATGAATCAGAGTCCAAGTCACAGTCCAAATAGCCTATGTATTACAAGTTTATCACGTCAAAAGATAATTTATTTTAATTTATTTAATTCTGGAATAATTACTCAAAAATCCTATTTTAATCTTATTATTCTAATTTTTATGTTAATTCCAAAATTTTGTCCAAAGAAACTGAATTTTATCAACTCGAGACTCATGGCACGCAAATCGAGACGATCTGTTGACCAAAAAGTCAACCGACACAAACTTGGCTTTCATACATGATTTCCTGTAGATTTCAGCATAAAAAACATACTAGAATTTATGGCTCATCCTAATTCAAATTCGTTTGGGAATTATGGCACATACAAATTTTGTATTGTGCACCGATGGTTAAATTCTAACCTAAAAGTTCTACAGAATTAACAGTATATAAATACTTCGAATTAAATTCTGGAAAAAATATATGTCGATTATCTCAACATTAGCTTTCCGAAACTTTAAACGGTTCGTGATTCTGATTCCGGTTTCTCCCGAAATTGTGAAAACATCGAAATATGTCTATTTTTGGACATGCTGTGCTCTATGAATTTTCCAGAATTTAATACTAATAATTTCGAATTTTTTTTTATATAATCAGAAATCTAACCTCAATATCTTTCTAACGCAAGAAACTAGACCTCGTTTGGAGTCCGGAGCTATGCGCAATGGCTTCTGGAAGATGAAGGAACCATAGATGACAATTCTCCAAAAATTAGCTCAAGAAAAACCCGAGAAAATAACTTAAACTATTATATATATATATAGAGGAGAGAGAGTGCAGCCGTGGCTCGGAAAGCGCCACGTGGCAGCCATCCACGCTGCCCCGCCCAAATCGGACGGTCCAAAATTGACGCGGCTCGGCTCAGCTGAGTCCGAGTCGAACTCTGACTCGGCTCGGCTTCACCCCGCGGTCACTGACAGGCGGGCCCGGCACTGTTTGCTGCGGGAGACTGACAGGTGGGCCACATGTTTGCTGACTAGGCAGAATTAATTACTTTTTGGGTTTTTTTTTCAGAAATTAGTTTTTAATTCAGTTTTTCATAATTAACTCAAAATAAATGCTAAAAATAATCAAAAAATTCCCAAAAAATTCTAGAAAATATATTTTATTATTTAGAACCTAAAATAAAAGTTTGGGATATTTTTAATTAAGTTTGAACATAAAATAAATTATTCAAAGTCCTAGAAAATTACTGTTACTAGTTTTTAATTAACTAAAAATTATGAAAAATTCCAATAATCTAAAATAACCTAAAAATAATTCTAAATAAATATTTATATAAGTAAATATACTAAAAATTTTATTTTCTAATTAACTAAGAGAATACTCTAAATAAATTCAACATCGATAATAAATATAATAATATAAAATACACACAAAATACCTATTTTGGGTGAGGGGGTTTACAAAACAACCCCCTCAAACACTCCTCACACAACACATTCTCCTCCTCCTCCTCCTATTTTCACAGCTTCTCCTCCTTAATCACAGCAATTCTTTTTCTCCTCCTGATATTTACTGGCGATGACTACCCACAATGACGGTCGTATTCCTGGCGGACCGACTACCGCGCTTATTATTAAGCAACGTGAAGACCACATTTCTAGTCAGATATTTACTGGCGAGGTAATTTTTGTCACGACCCGCACCCGAAAAATCGGGCATGAGTCGTGGGTACGTCCAGCCTATGCCGCAGAATCGGCGGTAGAACGCTGTCTAGGTCAACTATCTAGATAAAATTTCACACAAAAATTGGCCATGACCTCTCCAAAAGGAGGGCAACCACACAATCAATATATAAACCTGTCAAGATCTCAACTCCAAACGGAGGAGCAATATCAAATGATAATCTCAAGTACTCAATCACGAATCTAAGCACGATAAGATAACAAAGAAGACTAACAGCTATAAAGTCTAACCAACAACAACTACTACAATAACCATAACATCCATAATAATAATACATCATCCAAATCATCCAAAATAATATACAATACAAGGTCTCAATCCAAAACCGGAGACAAATTCGGTGCTAAAGCTAATAAAACAACAACAAGGTCCTAGTGATCCCGGCTACCAACCCGAAAATCACTCCTAAACTAGAGGGTCCCTGTCTGCACCATCGACAGGCTCAGGTCCATAAAACGTCGGACACCACTCCTCCGGATACTCTGAAAAATATGTCCAGTCAGGACTGGAGCAAGTACATCTCTAACAGCAGTTCCATTTAAATGATAAAAACTATAAAACAGTTATAGCAAGTAGCAAGAAGAATGAAATAAAGTATGGAACAAGAAATATACATATGTCACTGGTGCATAAGGTAAAGATGCATGGATATCAGAGCAAAATAGTAATAACTGTAAGATACAGGAAATCTAAGCTAAGATCAAGTCCGTGCACATGAACGTGTAGTGAGTCCAGCATAAAAAACATGTAGTGAGTCAAGTCCAGAAACATGTAAGTGAGACAAGTCAAGAAATGCATGAGAGTCCAGACTATAAAGAATGAACTCGGTGTCTTCGAAATACTTGTTTCGACATGTAAACGGCTAGGGGTAAGTACGGCTCACCGCGCACTGGGTGCGCGGCTGCTATCATTCCAGATTAGACCAGAGGGAGTAATTCCTGATGATGCCAGATAGGAATGTTTACATGTCTACTCGAGTATTTCCCCGGCCCGACTAATACAAGTGGATCCAAGACCCGATACGCAAATCAAGATGAGTCCAGCCTGAACATGAGTGATGCCTGTAGTGATGCCTGTAGGTGATGCCAGTAGTGATTCCAGAATAGAGGCCAGAAACATGAAATGTACGTGTTGCAAGTAAATGAATCCAGAAATATCAATCAGTGTCCCGTGTTGTGCCAGAATAATCAGATGATACTATACTAGAAGCTGAATCATAATAATCATCAGATAATGAAAACTATCAGAGAATGTACTCGCCTGACGTCCTGAGCAACTGGCGATCCGAACCGGTGTCGCAACGACCTAATGCAAAAAACAAGGTTAAATAGGGTTCTAATGAGTTAAACAGATATAAAATAACTAAAAATAGGCTTCTAGGGTCGTTCTAGGTCAAACGGGTCAAACCGGTGAAATCTGGGTCAAAAAGTCAACTCTGGATCCAAAAAGTTAACTCTAGGTCAAAACTAGGTCAAAAGTTGACTTTGGCGGTCAACCGAGTCAACTACGGTCAAGTCTGGGTCAAACTTGGGTGCTCCTGAAATTCTAGGTCAAACCGAGGTCATTAAGCTAGAAAACTCACAAACTCGCCTCCTTGAGATACCGGGATACCCTCGGTATCCGATACCTCAACCTAGGCTACGCACCCCGCCTATACCCTCTAAAACCTATGCTAGCACTCGTAAATATATACACATAAGCATATAAAAATTACTCCAATATTATTTCTAGGCTATTGCTCAAAAACTTCGCTCGAAACCCAATACCTTGGTTATCTTAAGGTATTGAGATACCTCGGTATCTCAAGGTATTGAGATACCGCTCTAAACTCAACCCGACTACCCTTCTAGCTAACTAACTATGCATAAACATATATATCTAGCTATAATCTAGGCTAAAATACATATATCTAATACATATAGGCATATACCTATATATCTACGTATATATCTCACAACACACATATACCTTATCTTACCTTACCTTACCTTACCCTCAAATATATATATCTATACCTAGATATCTAACTATCTATCTAATATTTACCTATCTAGTTATCTATCTAACTATCTAACTAGCTATTTATTATCTATTTATATCTAGGCATCTATCTATCTATTACCTATCTATCTATATGTCTATCTATCAATTTACCTATCTATTATATATCTAACTATCTATTAATCTATCTAAGTATCTATTAAACTATCTATCTAACTATCTAATATCTATCTATCCATCTAACATATCTAGGTAATTACCTATCTATCTACTTAAATAACTATCTAGCTATCTATCAATCTATTCTATCTATCTAAACATATACCTATTTATCTATCTATGCATCTATCTAACTAATTATCTATTTATCTATCTAACTAACTATCTATCTAACAAATCTATAGATACCTATCTATCTATCTATCTAATATATCTATTCATCTAACTATGTATCTATATATCTATCAATCTACCTATCCATCCATATAGCAATCTATCTATACCTATATATATATATATACATATATATACCCCTCTCTCCCTCGCATACTGCTGCCCTTGCTCTTCACCTTGCTGCTGCTGCTACTCCTTGCGCTGCCTAGCTGCTGCTGCTGCAGCATATTGCTGCTGCTACTGCTGCTGCATAGGCTGCTGCTACTGCTGCTGAATACTGCTGCTGCTGCGCCTATTTCTGCTGCTGCAGCTGCTGGTTCCAGCCCCAGGCACCCCCCCTCTCTCACAACACACACACACACACACACACACTCCTATATATATCTATCACTATATATATACACATACATATACATACATATATATATATATATAACTCTATAGATATATATACACACTAACTTATATCTACTAACATATATATATATATACACACATATTAACACATATAAACACACACACACTGATACATATAAATACACACACACACATATCTATATATATATAAACACACATATATCTATATACATCTATACATATACACTCTCACACACATACATATATATATATCCTCACACACTCTCACACTCACACACCCTCACACACACACTCTCGCACACACTAGCACACACTCTCACAAACACACAACCACACACACAAACACTCCTACATATATATAAATATATATACATATATACACACTCACTCAAACTCATATATATATATATATATAGGCACTCACTCACACTCACACACACTCACCTACGCACTAGCACACACTCACACAAGCACTCACTCATACACTCACCTACACACTCACACAAGCACTCCCTAACACGCTCACAAACACATAACCACACATATATATATAAATATATATATAAAAACACACACACAATATATATATAAATATAGAGACATATACACAAACACAACACTACCACAACGATGCACACAACGCTCACAACGCCCCACCTACGCACGCCCAACGACCCCGACACTCACCAACGCCCTAAAATATATAAAATATAGCTCGAAAACTCTAGCACACACTCCCCGATACTAACCCAAGGCGCACACAAGCCCGAAACGAGGAAACCAAGTCGAAATGGTCGTTCGGTCATTTCGACGAACACGTGGTGCGCGGTTCGGAAAACCTCCTGAAACGCATACCAAACGAACTCGGAATCGGCCCAAAATTTACCCACGCGCTCTACACGATGTCTAAATCCTAGAAAATGCGCTCCCGCATCGATTCTAGGCCCGTGGCGGAAACGCGCACGCACTTAGAATCGGCGACGACGAAAAGCCCCAAATTTGCCCGAAACGCCCGTTTCTCCGCGACGCGGCTTCCCGTGTCCGAACAGAGACACGCTCTCACCCTCACGACATCCGACAACGTCTACCTAGGTCCGTCTAACCTAGGGCATCACCCAAAATTGGGCCAAATTTGGATTTCACCCGAAATTGACACAAAACCTAGTGTTAAAGTCTCTAAACACTACCCAACTAGTTCCAACTTCCTTCCACGGGTAGCCTAAGGGTCTAGGAAGGTTCTAAACTATTAATTATACTATAAAAAAGTAATTACAAGGGGAAATTAGGGTTTACCTCTTGGGAGTTGGAATCCCAAGCCAAAATCTCCAAAATGCTCCAAATCCTCCAAACCAAGCTTCCAAGCCTCAAATCCAAGCTCCAACACAAAATCTAGGCTCTACCCACCTAGGTTAGGGAAGAATGTAGGGTTAGGGTTAATCATAAAGAAGAATAGAAGAAGAAAGAGGAGAAAGGGGAACTTACTTGAGAGTGGGAAGAAGAAAAGAAGAAGGAAGAGTGGAGAATGGAGAAGAAGAAGAAGAAGAAGAATGAAGAATGAAGAAGAAGAGGAAGTGGGGAGAGGGCTCCTGCTGCGTGCGGGCTGGAAATGGGGAGAGGGGTCGGGTCTCAACATGTAATAAAGGGTTACAAAGTCCAAAATACCCAAAATGCCCTCCTAACTCTCGGTTTTGGGTTCCGGGTTCCAAAAGCACTCAAACTAGTTCCAAATCTCTCCAACTAACCTCCTAAAAATAAAATAAATATTTTAAGCCCCCAAAATAATTCTCACAAGGGTGTGGGCTGGGTCGGACATGGGTCCACTAGGGTCTGACATGGGTCCAGGCTAGCCAAAATCCTAAAACAAACAATAAAAATATAATACAATCAATAACTAAATATAAATACAATTAAATATAAATAATCCACAATTAACTAAATTAAAAAAAAAAAAAATACCCGGCTCTGGAAATGGGGTGGTGACAAGCCTATCCTCCTTAGAAAATTTTGTCCTCGAAATTTAAAGTCAATCACACTCTCTCTAGGTCAAACCCCCAACAATCACAGTCAAGAATTTCTACCTAAACAACATACAAGATCAGGGTCCTACTGGTCGTGTTATCACAGTCTTAATCAGGGTCACTACACTATCTACCACAGCACAAAGAAAAATCTAACAGGTACTAATGAAGCACACCATAAGGAATGGAAATGACAGGAAGAAGAAACAAGAGACAGACCTGCTAACCCGACATCCGTAGCATCGGCCTCCTCGACCGTCAACGCATAAGCCCTGCCCTGCTGGGGTGTATCCCTCTGCTGGTGCGGGGCATGATGCTGTGCCACATATGGCCTAGCTCCAACTCTCTGATCCTGTGCTCCACCCAATGGAGGTGCAGTGGGGCAATCTCGCATCTGGTGAGCAGCGGATCCACAGAATAAACACACCTTCAGCCTCCTCCTACAAATATTCCAAGTGTGTCCTGCCTTCCTGCAGTAGGCACAAGTGGGCACCCTCTGATCCTGACCCTGTTGCGCTGCCTTCTGCACATAGGGACGCTTAGCCGGTCCCGCACTGCCACTCGCACTGCCTGAATCATCCCTGCCTCTCTTGGACTTGAGCTCCAAGTCATCCTCTGCTCTCTGAGCATCTCCTACTATCTGCTCAAAAGTTGCCTCGCGGTCGCTCCTGGTCAAAGACTTGACCGCCATAACCAAGCCCTTGCGAAACTTCCTCGCCTTGGCTGCCTCACTCAAGCCATCCACAAATCTGTCCAGACGGCAGAACTCTGCTGCGTACTCATCCACCGTCATGCTCCCCTGGATGAGTGCCTCAAACTGGCTCTCCAAAGCACTGAGAGCCACATCTGGGAAAAACTTCTCCTTGAAAAGCCTCTTGAAAGCCTTCCAAGTAAGCCCTGGCGCCGCAATCCTCGTATCTGTACGATACCATGTCAAAGCGAGGTCGAACATCTGACTGCCCGCTGCCTCTATCTGCATACTGTCTGGAATCTGCGCCAGCCTGAAGATGCCCTCGATTTGCTCTATCCAGTCATCCGCGTACAGGATACCTTCTGTACCACGAAACTCCTTGGGCCGCATCCTCTGAAAGTCGATAATACTGCCTGGCCTCGGATGCTGAATCTGATCTGCCTGTGGCTGAATCTGTGCCACCCTATCCACTGCCGTCATGGCCACCTGGTGGGCGTTCTCAATGCCCAGCCTCATCACATCCACCTGACGGTGCTGCGCGTCCATCATCTCCCTGAAGAACGCAAACAACTGCGCGGCATCTACTGGAGCAGGAAGTGGTGGAGGAACCACCGGAACGACTGGGGTAGTCCTCGGATCGATAGGTGAAGGAGGATCCCCGAGAGAAGCAGATGCTCCCTCAACCGCAGGAGTGGTGAGTGGAGCGGTAACAGCTGCCTGAATACGAGCTGGACAAGAGGTAGCAGACCTCTCAGTGGCAACTGCTGGAATGGTACGATATGATCGTGTCTTCGGAGGCATCCTGAACACAGATAAAAAAAAGTCAATACGGCGCAAGATACGATATCATCAAGAAAGGACAGTAATATTTCAAAAAAAACAATTTCAGAATAATTAGATTGGAATTGTTCCTAGTCGTGATTGAGTACACTCTCATCCTAGATCCTAAATCCTATAGCAGGCTCACAGCAGTACAACTAAGTTGTTGTACCACCACGATATCGCACTAATTGCGAATCGAGACCTGCATGGGCCACCACCAAAAACGTGTCACGACCCGCACCCGAAAAATCGGGCATGAGTCGTGGGTACGTCCAGCCTACGCCGCAGAATCGACGGTAGAACGCTGTCTAGGTCAACTATCTAGATAAAATTTCACACAAAAATCGGCCATGACCTCTCCAAAAGGAGGGCAACCACACAATCAATATATAAACCTGTCAAGATCTCAACACCAAACGGAGGAGCAATATCAAATGATAATCTCAAGTACTCAATCACGAATCTAAGCACGATAAGATAACAAAGAAGACTAACAGCTATAAAGTCTAACCAACAACAACTACTACAACAACCACAACATCCATAATAATAATACATCATCCAAATCATCCAAAATAATATACAATACAAGGTCTTAATCCAAAATCGGAGACAAATCCGGTGCTAAAGCTAATAAAACAACAACAAGGTCCTAGTGATCCCGGCTACCAACCCGAAAATCACTCCTAAACTAGAGGGTCCCTGTCTGCACCATCGACAGGCTCAGGTCCATAAAACGTCGGACACCACTCCTCCGGATACTCTGAAAAATATGTCCAGTCAGGACTGGAGCAAGTACATCTCTAACAGCAGTTCCATTTAAATGATAAAAACTATAAAACAGTTATAGCAAGTAGCAAGAAGAATGAAATAAAGTATGAAACAAGAAATATACATATGTCACTGGTGCATAAGGTAAAGATGCATGGATATCAGAGCAAAATAGTAATAACTGCAAGATACAGGAAATCTAAGCTAAGATCAAGTCCGTGCACATGAACGTGTAGTGAGTCCAGCATGAAAAACATGTAGTGAGTCAAGTCCAGAAACATGTAAGTGAGACAAGTCAAGAAATGCATGAGAGTCCAGACTATAAAGAATGAACTCGGTGTCTTTGAAATACTTGTTTCGACATGTAAACGGCTAGGGGTAAGTACGGCTCACCGTGCACTGGGTGCGCGGCTGCTATCATTCCAGATTAGACCAGAGGGAGTGATTCCTGATGATGCCAGATAGGAATGTTTACATGTCTACTCGAGTATTTCTCCGCCTCGACTAATACAAGTGGATCCAAGACCCGACACGCAAATCAAGATGAGTCCAGCCTGAACATGAGTGATGCCTGTAGTGATGCCTGTAGGTGATGCCAGTAGTGATTCCAGAATAGAGGCCAGAAACATGAAATGTACGTGTCGCAAGTAAATGAATCCAGAAATATCAATCAGTGTCCCGTGTTGTGCCAGAATAATCAGATGATACTATACTAGAAGCTGAATCATAATAATCATCAGATAATGAAAACTATCAGAGAATGTACTCGCCTGACGTCCTGAGCAACTGGCGATCCGAACCGGTGTCGCAACGACCTAATGCGAAAAACAAGGTTAAACAGGGTTCTAATGAGTTAAACAGATATAAAATAACTAAAAATAGGCTTCTAGGGTCGTTCTAGGTCAAACGGGTCAAACCGGTGAAATCTGGGTCAAAAAGTCAACTCTGGGTCCAAAAATTCAACTCTAGGTCAAAACTAGGTCAAAAGTTGACTTTGGCGGTCAACCAAGTCAACTACGGTCAAGTCTGGGTCAAACTAGGGTGCTCCTGAAATTCTAGGTCAAACCGAGGTCATTAAGCTAGAAAACTCACAAACTCGCCTCCTTGAGATACCGGGATACCCTCGGTATCCGATACCTCAACCTAGGCTACGCACCCCGCCTATACCCTCTAAAATCTATGCTAGCACGCGTAAATATATACACATAAGCATATAAAAATCACTCCAATATTATTTCTACGCTATTGCTCAAAAACTCCGCTCGAAACCCAATACCTTGGTTATCTTAAGGTATTGAGATACCTCGGTATCTCAAGGTATTGAGATACCGCTCTAAACTCAACCCGACTATCCCTCTAGCTAACTAACTATGCATAAACATATATATCTAGCTATAATCTAGGCTAAAATACATATATCTAATACATATAGGCATATACCTATATATCTACGTATATATCTCACAACACACATATACCTTATCTTACCTTACCTTACCTTACCTTACCCTCAAATATATATATCTATACCTAGATATCTAACTATCTATCTAATATTTACCTATCTAGTTATCTATCTAACTATCTAACTAGCTATTTATTATCTATTTATATCTAGGCATCTATCTATCTATTACCTATCTATCTATATGTCTATCTATCAATTTACCTATCTATTATATATCTAACTATCTATTAATCTATCTAAGTATCTATTAAACTATCTATCTAACTATCTAATATCTATCTATCCATCTAACATATCTAGGTAATTACCTATCTATCTACTTAAATAACTATCTAGCTATCTATCAATCTATTCTATCTATCTAAACATATACCTATTTATCTATCTATGCATCTATCTAACTAATTATCTATTTATCTATCTATCTAACTAACTATCTATCTAACAAATCTATAGATACCTATCTATCTATCTAATATATCTATTCATCTAACTATGTATCTATATATCTATCAATCTACCTATCCATCCATATAGCAATCTATCTATACCTATATATATATATATATATATATATATATATATATATATATATATATATATATATATATATATATATATATATATATATATATACATATATATACCCCTCTCTCCCTCGCATACTGCTGCCCTTGCTCTTCACCTTGCTGCTGCTGCTGCTCCTTGCGCTGCCTAGCTGCTGCTGCTGCTACTGCTGCTGCATAGGCTGCTGCTACTGCTGCTGAATACTGCTGCTGCTGCGCCTATTTCTGCTGCTGCAGCTGCTGGTTCCAGCCCCAGGCACCCCCCCTCTCTCACAACACACACACACACACACACTCCTATATATATCTATCACTATATATATACACATACATATACATACATATATATATATATATATATAACTCTATAGATATATATACACACTAACTTATATCTACTAACATATATATATATATACACACATATTAACACATATAAACACACACACACTGATACATATAAATACACACACACACATATCTATATATATATAAACACACATATATCTATATACATCTATACATATACACTCTCACACACATACATATATATATCCTCACACACTCTCACACTCACACACCCTCACACACACACTCTCGCACACACTAGCACACACTCTCACAAACACACAACCACACACACAAACACTCCTACATATATATAAATATATATACATATATACACACTCACTCAAACTCATATATATATATATATATATAGGCACTCACTCACACCCACACACACTCACCTATGCACTAGCACACACTCACACAAGCACTCACTCACACACTCACCTACACACTCACACAAGCACTCCCTAACACGCTCACAAACACATAACCACACATATATATATAAATATATATATAAAAACATACACACAATATATATATAAATATAGAGACATATACACAAACACAACACTACCACAACGATGCACACAACGCTCATAACGCCCCACCTACGCACGCCCAACGACCCCGACACTCACCAACGCCCTAAAATATATAAAATATAGCTCAAAAACTCTAGCACACACTCTCCGATACTAACCCAACGCGCGCACAAGCCCGAAACGAGGAAACCAAGTCGAAATGGCCGTTCGGTCATTTCGACGAACACGTGGTGCGCGGTTCGGAAAACCTCCTGAAACGCATACCAAACGAACTCGGAATCGGCCCAAAATTTACCCACGTGCTTTACACGATGTCTAGATCCTAGAAAATGTGCTCCTAAATCGATTCTAGGCCCGTGGCGGAAACGCGCATGCACTTAGAATCGGCGACGACGAAAAGCCCCAAATTTGCCCGAAACGCCCATTTCTCCGCGACGCGGCTTCCCTTGTCCGAACGGAGACACGCTCTCACCCTCATGACATCCGACAACGTCTACCTAGGTCCGTCTAACCTAGGGCATCATCCAAAATTGGGCCAAATTCGGATTTTATCCGAAATTGACACAAAACCTAGTGTTAAAGTCTCTAAACACTACCCAACTAGTTCCAACTTCCTCCCACGGGTAGCCTAAGGGTCTAGGAAGGTTCTAAACTATTAATTACACTATAAAAATGTAATTACAAGGGGAAAATTAGGGTTTACCTCTTGGAAGTTGGAATCCCAAGCCAAAATCTCCAAAATGCTCCAAATCCTCCAAACCAAGCTTCCAAGCCTCAAATCCAAGCTCCAACACAAAATCTAGGCTCTACCCACCTAGGTTAGGGAAGAATGTAGGGTTAGGGTTAATCATAAAGAAGAATAGAAGAAGAAAGAGGAGAAAGGGGAACTTACTTGAGAGTGGGAAGAAGAAAAGAAGAAGGAAGAGTGGAGAATGGAGAAGAAGAAGAAGAATGAAGAATGAAGAAGAAGAGGAAGTGGGGAGAGGGCTCCTGCTGCGTGCGGGCTGGAAATGGGGAGAGGGGTCGGGTCTCAACATGTAATAAAGGGTTACAAAGTCCAAAATACCCAAAATGCCCTCCTAACTCTCGGTTTTGGGTTCCGGGTTCCAAAAGCACTCAAACTAGTTCCAAATCTCTCCAACTAACCTCCTAAAAATAAAATAAATATTCTAAGCCCCTAAAATAATTCTCACAAGGGTGTGGGCTGGGTCGGACATGGGTCCACTAGGGTCTGACATGGGTCCAGGCTAGCCAAAATCCTAAAACAAACAATAAAAATATAATACAATCAATAACTAAATATAAATACAATTAAATATAAATAATCCACAATTAACTAAATTAAAAAAATAAAATACCCGGCTCTGGAAATGGGGTGGTGACAATTTTTGAAATTACAAGTTGCCAACTTTATTAATGCATATGTTTTTTATAATGCATATGTTTACTTTATTAATGCATATAAATTTACACACAAAATATATGCATATGTTTTTTATAGTTATACGACCATAATTTTGGTTTACGAACCCGGATCCATGTACATTAATTGGCGGACCGAAAGGAATTATCGTACGTGGGAGCTAAATTCGGTCCAAAAGGCTTTGGTGGAATCCTTTGGATTCTACTATATAGATCGTGTTAGATATTTAATCCACGATCTTCATTTAGTTGTAAGCCTTGCGGAGCGTTGGTGGCCCGAACGCAACACTTTCCAACTCCCATTCGGCGAGATGACGATCACCCTTTTTGATGTGGCGAATATATTAGGGTTACCTATTAAAGGTAATGCTATATATTTTGATCCGCACTTAAAGGGATCTGATCTGATCAGGAGGTATCTCGGTGTTAGCCCTCCTTCAGGTCTAAAAGACGGCAATTATGTGAAATTTACATGGCTCTGTGGCAACTTTATGGACCTACTTCAAACTATTGATGGGGTGGTTGATGTAGATGAAATTCGGGTATGTATTTTTATTAGTAAATTTGTTTATTACTTAATTTAGTGGTGCAATTCTATATAACACTTAATAAATCCAGGTCATTCGTTGCACTAGAGCGTATCTGCTCTTTTTATGTGGTGCAATTCTATTTCCTGATGTATCAAAAAATATGGTAAATGTGCAGCTTGTACCATTCTTTGATGATCTGACAAAACCTACTGAGCATGCGTGGGGAGCTGCTACTCTTGCCTTTTTATACGCCAATCTGACAGAATTTGTTAGATCCAATCGCAAGAGTATTTGTGGATGTATTTCACTGATACAGGTATGAATGAAAGACCTTAAAAAGTTAGAGTAATTTTATACGCAAATTTTATTTGTACTAATGTCATATTTTTGTTTTATAGTTCTGGTCCTACGAGCACTTCTATATTGGTAGGCCTGTTACCAGCATTCTCAGTGATGTTGGAGTATTTCCAGTTGCTATGCGCTGGCCTACAGACGTAGTGGATTATCAACACTACCAATACAGGACTGTATCACTATATCGTAGCCAATTTGATACACTGCAGTATAATGAGGTAATTTTTAAATATGCAATAAATATCTTTAAATTATTTAAGTTTTGATCGTAGATAAACATCACATCTAATTGATACAATATCTTTAAATAGGTAACCTGGTTACCATACTCATGTGAACCTGATGCTCCAGAAATCAAGAGGACATAATATGCATTTACTTTACACAGATATCATATTATATATGATCGGTTCACCATGTACCATCCGACAGACCGTGTTCTCGACAATTCGGAATAGCCCCAATAATTTTTGATGATCCACCGACAATCGGTTATGAGACATCAAATGCATTACAACGAATCATTGGTCTCGTTGCTGACTGGAATAATCGGTTCGAGAATTATAGTGTGAGGGACATGTCTCCCAGACTAAATTCTGCTGAGGAATGTAAGTTATAAGTTACTCATTATTCGTATTGATTTAGTGTAAATAGTTTGCTAAAATTTTGTTTACATTTTGCAGACATAGGTAGCCTGGACTATAGGCAATGGTGGGGATGCCCTCTTATGAGCAACCGAGTATACCACTACGAGGAGCAAAGGTTCAAGAGTAGATCCGTAGACGATTCTACTATGCGTGCTTTTGTGGATGGAATGCATGATTTGGTATGACTTCATTATACTTTCAAAAATACATATACATAGATATAATAAATATATTAATTTACAAGTTTCAAATTTCAAAGTGTTGTATACCGGCAACATTTACAACGACCTCATATGGAGGAACATGTGACTCGTCGTCTTATGGAGGAACTTGTGACTCGTGTTGAGCATCTGGGTATTGGACGGGAACCGGAAATGCCTCCAGTACAATCCCGTCTTCCACCGGACTATCCGACAGGCTTAGTACGACAGAGACACTCTTGTCGTCGTCGGCAGGATACTGATAGAGCGGGCCCGAGTGACCAGTATGCTGGAGGGAGCCCGAGTTACCAGTATGCAGGAGCGGACCCGAGTGACCAGTATGCTGGAGCGGGCCCGAGTGACCAGTATGCTGGAGCGGGCCCTAGTTACCAGTATGCAGGAGCGGGTCCGAGTTACCAGACTGCTGGAGATGAAAGCTACCAGATATTTACATAATTTTTTTCGACTCCATCAGCACCGCTGCCTACCCAAACTCAACAAGACGAGGACGAGGATTAGTAGATAATTTGTAACATTGTATGATTACAATTTTTGTATGATTTGTAATAGTTTTTTATTACAATATTTGGGTATTGAACAATTCTATTTTAATCTATCGGTTGACTAGTACATCTTCTTCGGTTGTGTCCTATAGCACCACAATTACTGCAACTTAGATCTCTTGTCGATGAATCCCGGGGTTTGATGCGGTTCTTCTTTGGTCTTCCGGCTTTGCGTCTTACATCTGGCACCCCAATTTGTCCTCTTACCAAAGGACCTTGGATCTCGTAGGGAACTGGAATTGGCTCCATTTTTGGCGCGTATACACTTTTTAAGTTTTTCGTTGAAAATACTGCAGGATAAAAATTATCAATACTAATATTGCAATATCTACAAACAAAACATGCATATACATGGTATATAAGTATGGTACCATCTAAAATATGTACAAGATCTGTCAGTTATATGAACAATATAGGTTCTACTTGTTGCTCGGTCTATTATTTCAAACTTATAACTATCAATAGCTAATATTTCTAGGTGGTTCTTCTCTTTGATAATAGAAGCCATATTTTTTAACATCTTCGGACAATAATCTGTGTCTATATTTTCATTAAACTTTCTACGATTTTCATGAAGTGTAATAATCTTGGCTCTAATACCATCGAGAAGTATTGTTATTTGCTTATCTCGTAATTTCTTAATCCAGCTATTGAAATATTCAGCAAGATTAGAAGTGTTAATATCTAATCTAGGACAAGTAGCATACACTGTTATCCAATGTTCAAATCGATGACTTTCATCGTTTACACCAATAAGCCAATCATACAACACTATGTTCTCGGCTTTAATTATATCAAACACACTCTCTGCATCCGTTTTATTATATGATCTAGCAAGCGAGTCTAACAAGCTTTGAAATACTGGTTCTTTTGTAACTTTTTTTATGTTTTGTTTAAAATGTTGAATACAAAAAAAATGAGGAGATGCAGGAAAAATAGCACGAACAACATTTATTAATCCCTTTTGCTTGTCAGATATAAATGAAATTGTACTCCAATCATTAAAACAACTTTCAAAAGATATTTTAAGAGAATTTAAAAACCAAGACCAAAAATCACTATTCTCACCTTCAGCAACAACATAAGCTATAAGATATAATTGATAGTTAGGATCGTGAGCACAAGCAATAAATAAGATACCTTGATATTTAGACGAAAGAAATGTAGCATCAGTACTAATAATTGGTAAACATCCACTTAAAAATCCATCAATACATGACTTAAAACAAATAAAAATTCGTTGGAAGCTATTGTTTTCGGCAGTTTTAATAAAACATGTACTACCTGGATTTGTCTCCATAATTCTATAACAATACTCCTCAAGACTAGCGTATTCCTCATCATAACTACCATTAATTTCAGCTAATGCTGTCTCTCGGGCTCTCCATGCTTTGGAATAACTAACTTGTATACGGTGCTCCCTATATATATCTTTAACAATTTGTGATGGACTGTATGACTGGTTATCTCTAATAATGTCAATTATCATGGTCTTAATCCATGAAGCGGTAGCTAGTCGATGACGTCCTGTACTAAGTCTTCCTAAACAAGAATGACGATTTTCTAATGTACTAACTTTAACTATATCGCCATTTCCAATAGATTTGACATATACTCTCCAATTACAATTCGGTTTATCACAACTATATATAATTCCACGAGCATTATTCATAACACTAGCTGAACAACTAAAATTATATTTAATTGCTAAATTACTTATAAAGCTTCTAAAGTGAGAACGACTAAGAAATGATTGTCCCTTAAATAATTTATCAGTGATAGCTTTTACAATATCATCATCTACCGTATAATCTATATTTTCAACTAAATCATCACTATTTCCATCGTCGTTCTCACTATCATCATCATGGTTAGATTCATCTGATGAATGACCTTCTTGGATAAATGAAACTATTTGTTGAGAAGAACTAGCACCCGAACTAACATGCTAATATTCAGAAAAATATTTATTATTTCTACTATCTAAGGTTGCTGCTACTTTAATAACATATATTTTTATATACCGTGATTGTGAATTAATCTCAAGAATATAATTCCATGCATCTTCACTATCTATCAAAAAATAATTAGAACAAAAAATAGACTTCAGAATAAAATCATAATGAATAGAACAACGTTCAATAATATGATTACGTATATTTTCAAAACTAATATTCGGATAAGTTGAAAAAATTATACTTTCTCCTCCTTCGTAATTTAACCCATTTACTTTACCGTTGTGCGAGCATACAATTCTTACGCTATGATCCATGACGGTTGAGAACTTTTGCTACAGAAAACTCAAATGAACTTTAGCTGCAGGCAGAGAGACAGAGAGAGTGTTGGAGACTTTGCTAGAGGAAAAAGAGGAAATAGAGGAAGTATATTGAGTGTGAGATGATTTGGTTGAGATAGGTAATTTATAGAGGGAGAATGTAATAGCCGTTGTTGTTAATAGCCGTTGTGGAACAGCCGGGAAACGGATCCTTACTCGCCAACTCAGTTGGCGAGCAGATTGCAACGGTCCTAAGCCAACTCAGCATGCCCCGCCAACTGAGTTGGCGAGCGGCCTCTCGAGGAGAGCGCCCTGCCAACTCAGTTGGTGAGATGCTCTCCAACTCAGACCCCGCCAAGTCAGTTGGCGAGTGGTCCCCCTATCTACAAATACCTCCTATTTTTTCCTTTTTTTATAATTATATTATATTTTATTACTTTAAACGAAAAAATCCGTATTATAAATACATATACATTTTTTGTATGCTTAAAAAATGATCATCCAAATGGTGTTTTTAGCACAAAAAATTATGTCAGAAGGACTGTTTTTTGCACGCAACACACACACACACACACACACACACACACACACACACACATATATATATATATATATATAAAACGTTTTTGTGCTTGGATATATTCATTGATTCAAAAAATTTAATTCAAGAAATTTAAATAATATTTTCAATGAATATGTTCTTACGATGAGTTTTTTGTTCTTTCTTTATTAATTTTACAAATTTTGTTCTCTCAACTTAATTTTAAGTAAGTTTGATGTTCTCTATGAAATTTTCTGATAAAAGTAAGAACTAAAGTACTTGAGCGTGCAGCCTAAGGAACCACTTCTACTTTAGGG